>JAGDQP010002525.1:47114-94599 GCA_022664845.1 Lepisma saccharinum
GTACTTCGCTGGCTTGTCACCAAGTTGCTGTCAGTTAATTTCTCTTTCTCAATGGTTAATAGAATAAACAATGATTTGGAAGCTACATAAAAGATGTAGATACTGTCCTAGAAGATTAACATCAATATTATCCGGTGGAAGGTATTGATAAACCCGTTTGCAAGGAACCTTTGATTCACAAACTTACATTTTTCATTATATTTAAGCTGTTTTCACCCATAAACTTCCTTCTACAACCAACACACGGCTAACAAAAGCAGGTTCTGCAGTTTTGTCAATTTGAAACTGTTGGTCATCAAACAATGCTATTCTACTGAAAGTAAAGATTCAGCGTAGATAGAAATGAATTTAATCATCAAAATACTATTTCTAATTTATGCTTTATCTTCATTTAGGTTTAACAGTTTATTGTGAACGATGCTTGGCTGCAAAATGATATACATTCAAGAAACAACGGTTTTATAAAATGTTTAATAAAAAGCGTATTTATTAGCTTGTGGTGTTTAGCAATAAATTTTAGGACATTTTCGCTTTTAGGTAGGGGAAAGTAGGATAAAATGGGATGGTCTGCTAAAACAGAATCTCTCCTTCAATTCTCAAGAAAATACTGCAATCTGTGTACAACAGCAGAACGAGACACAACCCACGGTTCATCTTGGGCATTATGTATAGAGTGAAAAGGGACGCAGACATTTTTTTTTAATGCGAAGTTGAAAATGTCATACTTTACTTAATTGTTCTGAGTTTGACCAAGCAACGTCAGTTTCGTCAAGCAAGTATATTCAAAATAAGATCTTAATGGTTTCTTGGTTTAGAGTTGAAACGGGTTACCGTGTCAATAGGTTGGCTCAAGTTTTTATTTGTGAGTAGGGTACCTGGTCTAAGCTTGCGATCCGGTCTGACATGGAGACCCGCAGGGGAAGGCAAAGTTTTTATTTTTTTTTATTATACACTGTTGTTCTTCAACAGTGGTTCTTTGAGGGGTATCTGGAACCCCATAGAGCACAAAAAATACAATGCAGGGAAGTTTCTAACAACAATAATATTACATAAAGAAACAACCCTCATATCTCTGGAAAGAACAAAAGTACACCCGGAACTGTGCAAATACCCCATCCCTCGGAAAGCCTATTCTGAAAGATTTTGCTTTTTAAGAAACATTAAACTATTTTACCCTCTTCGGTTGCAGGAAAAACAAATGTCAAAATTACTTTCACATTGAAAAATTATTACCCTTTTTTAGGAGGACATTTATAAGTTTTCAGGTTATAATCACGTGGTTTTCTGAGGAGTGGATGTCTCCTGTGAGGAAATGTATGTTTTTAACATTCAAAATACAGTAAATTATTTTAATATACGTATTTTTCTTTCTGTTAATAATGTGAGTATATATTAAATATAGTGTATGGTGTTTATGCATATGACCGTACATAGATCAATACATGTGTCGGCCGGGTGGCCTAGCGATCTGCGGCGGTAGGCCATCGGCTCGAAAGTCCGGAATGAGTGTGCATTTTAACCGCTGAAGGCGATTCATGAAAGGCCGAAGTCCAAAGTTACTAGACTGGCCCATATAAAAATAAAGTTTACAAAAGTTTTATCAATACATGTAATTGAAGATACATGAGATAAATTTTAAAGGAATCGCAAAAAATACAGTACGATTCAAGTCACAGAAGAGAGACCAGGTCAAATGGGTCAAAATTCGATTATCGTGTCGCCAGGCCACAGAATCAGTCAGCATATTTGGGTCAAGAACGAATCACGAGTTATGTCGGGTTATTCGGGCAGGGACCGAATAAATCTTATCATTCGAGTCCAGTTTCGTACCGGGTCATCTATGTCCTGGTCCGACCGGGTCACCAAACACGGTCTGGTTTTAGCTATGCCTTGTTTCACGTAACCAATTTCGTGTTAGCTTGCTTACTTTTCTGAGAACGCCATATTTTCAACGTATAGTCGGATAAAACAGGATACAATGTGATATAAGAAAACGGGATACTATCTTAGGAAGTTACCACGTTTATTACAATGTCAAAAATAATTAGTATTGTGGAAATATTGAATTAAGCGTAAATGCAATTAATGAGTACCTGGAAGCTATTTTTTAAATATATTTATTGCTATAAAACAATTGAATTAGTGCATGCTAAAAGGAGTTCAGTAAAGAAAATAAAAAATGAGTTTTTTTTTTTTGTTTTTCTTTTAAGGGTTCTCAAGGTTGCTTTTATTTGTTCGTCCTGAAAGAGAAACAGTCAAATGTTCCGGGGACAGTTATTGGTCGTTCGTTCATTGATTCAGTACACTGGAACTACTTTTGCGTTTACAAGTCTTGCAAGATCACACGCTATTTCTATGACTATACACTGAAAATCAAAGAACACTTAAAGTGCACAATGAGTCCCGAAAAACACTTCACAATATGTTCCAGTTTTACCATGTTTTTAGTGCATAATATATAAACGTTTCGTGAAATTAATACGAACTACACCACATTTTAAGTGCACAACATATGAACCTTTGGTGTGCTGATACCTAATCCACGCACAGAAAGTTCACTGAAGAGTGGTAAATGTACTAAAAGTGATATGAAAACGAACTCTAGATTATGTGAACTTCAGTAAATACGAACTTAATGTGTGCAAAATATGCACTAAGGGTAACAAGTTCATATAAAGACATATTGAGCACACAAAAAACCTCACAAATTTTCAGTGGGTTCACATCAAGTTCACATGCATTCATATCAAGTTCATTTTGTGTGCTCTTTGTGCCAGGAGATTTTCAGTGTGCATCCGGTTTTATCCGACCAGTCTGGCAAAACAGAACATTAGTACTTTTTGTTTAAAGAAAATAACATATGTAGCAGTAATTATCGAGCTTACCAATTAAAGAGGCCTCCGTACCAACGCTGCATGTGTGTGAGATATTTTTCATATTTTTAAAGGTAACTGGACAAATGACAAGCAATAATGAAATTTTGAAAAGCGACTCCAACAATTTTTTTCAGTGTGTACTAAATGAGCTATCTGAGATTTTGACGTTGTTTATTTTATAGCTAAGAAAGTAGATCGCCCATAATGGCGTAGATATATGACGTTATAAATTAAAGGTATTCTAATTTCTTAACTAAAATAAACAATAGTAAAATCTCAATTAGTTCATTTGATACACATTCACATATATTATTGGGGACGGTTTGCAAAATTCCATTCTTGTTTGCCATTTGTTCAGTATCTTTAAAAAAAAATATGAAAATTCACACACACTCACACACAACATGGGTACGGAGGCCTCTTAACGTAGACATGCTGTTAAAAGATTTTGCAAATGTTGAATACGATTTGCCAATTTCGGAGTTAGATATTTTAGATCTCATTAAGTATCCAATTCTGGACAACTCTATCCTATTTTTGCAATTATTAGTCTCACATGTGTGCATTTTTTTTAAAATTGCCCTACTGGTCAGTACGCGTATCAAACAAGCATATATGCATGCGTTCTTTGATCATGCAAAGTCAATCGCCTCTTCATATCCCCAAGGGCGACGATCCCTGGGGGAGGCTTTGGGGGCTCTGGCCCCCCCAAAGTTGAAATGAGCCCCCCCCCCTAATGCAGGACCCAAAATGCTAAGTTGAAGTAGGTTCTTCTATTTCTACAGTATTTCCCCTTCTCCTAATGCGTATCTCCCTTTGGCAAATCTATTTCATTGATAAATCCCACATCTGAATGACACCCCAACAAAACACACACCTGAATGCCCCCCCACCAAAGTTACACAGAAATAGGCGCCCTTGCATATCCCATCCTTGTTTCATTTCTTCAAGCTACTAATTATCTATCTTTTTTCTTCTGTCCCTGTATTTATTCAAATTTTATTATTATATCTGAAACGCTGCCAATTCTAAATCATTTACTGAATAGTCCTTAGTTCAAAGTTCAGATCTAGCTATCACAGCTATACGAATTTACCCGTTTCTCAGTACAATGTGAGTACATTCTCATTGTATCTGTCATGATCACATGGACCTACTTTTTATATTCTAACTGTTATTTTCAACAACTGAATTATTACCATGGCCACCGTTATAATTTGTGGACTGCACTCACGTTCATGTTCTAACCACGCTTCGAATGAGACGGATAAGTAGCGTACGCTGATGAGAACAACTTTGGGGGGGAAGTATTCAGGGGTCAGAAACTCGTAAACAAGAAATCATCCCAGCATTCGTCTTGTGAGTTGAGGATGCAACCTATAAAAATCTCAATGTGAGCAGTAGTGTAGGAAAATTATTTTCCGAAGTTCAAATATTGAAAAAAATATTCGACTGAAAGTTACGATTTTTAAACATGTGTTTATTGCTTTTAGGCATCTATGACTCAGGCCAGGCCAGGGGATGCGGAAAGGAGTTGGCCAGGGCCTAAGTACCGTCCCGACATTTATCTGGTGTGACTGAGGAAAACCCTGGAAAACCTCAGTCAGTATAGTCGGTCAGTGGTATGGAAGCCAGCATCTCCAGAATGCAAAACCAACTCTCTACTATGTCAGCTACGCGGCTCTATGTGGATATTCTGAATTTCAAATAATATTTGGAGTTTTCTGGCGTTTCAAAATATTTGAATTGAATATTCGGATAGTCGTAGCCTTAGTGAGCATGTTTGAGCATATTCTGTCTTCTGCGCGATTCAATCGTTCAAAGCCTCGTTATCTTTTTTTATTCTTCTTTACAGCCAGCAGGCTAGTAAAGACGTGATCCTAGCGCTACAAAACATCCGTATTTGTCTTCAAGTGTGTTACGTATATGACGTAACCGTAATGATAAGCTCCTCGTCTCTGTAGAAACGCATCTTACAGAGTTATGTCTTCAGTAATAGTCTGACTTCATCCTTGTGTTATCATTAGTGTACATTGATAAGTTTTCAAGGACATTAAAGTTTTCTGTAACAACAGTAGACGATGTCTGTTGCCCTTGTACGAAACGCTTTAAGGCGTTGCCAACTTTATTAATTATAAGAATTTTAAGAAGGCTCATAGCATTTGATAGGGAGGGAAAAAGCAAGGGTATTTCCCGCTCTTCAAAATAGCGTCTCTTCGACAGTTGGAAATACCAACACTCTTGAATAAAAAGTTCATCCTATTCTCCTATTAAATTTCTATGGAGACACCAAAATATAGTCCTCATTCGTCGAATTGTACTTTGACTTCATCTAATTAATGAAGTGTACCTTATTGATTAGTAAAGTCTTCTTGTCATTTAAAGTTTATTTATGGCCTTTAGGTATCTCAGGTTCTTGCCGGAAGGAAGTGAGAAAGATGATACTGAAAGATAGTCGGATAGGTACCATTCCGGTATTTGCCTGGTTGAATTTATTTTAAGACATTTAGGCATTTAAGACTCAGCCGGGGCCTTGTGTACGCATGGAAAAACCCTGATAAAAACTCTGTCAGGATGGGTGGCCGCTGGGATTCCCAGGGTCTTCCGTTTCCTAAGCCAACGCTCTACCAACTTAGCAACAGCCACTCGATTCGTCTTGCTGTTTCAACTCTATTGACATATAAAGAATATCTAAATGAGAAACCGAGCCGTCGTGGCTCAGTGGTAGACCGCTGGCGTAAATTTCCGGAGATCGTGGGCTCAATCCCAGTGGCTGGCCATCCTGACTTTGTTTTTTCCAGGGTTTTCCTCAGTCACACCAGGCAAATGCTGAGATCATAGGTCCTAGCTGACACCTTCCCGAATCCTTTCCCCTCACCTCTCCTATTCCGGTCTTAGCCTTAGATGCCTAAAGGCCATAAACAATACTTTAAAAATCTATCTAAGTGAAAATGCATTGATCAAGCTGTGAACAAGTAGTGAAAACAATCGGTAAGCATACAGGTTTGAACCCAACACGATTACAGTGGTAAACATAATTTTCTGTTCGGACCGTTTAGTTTGATCGAGGTTTCTTCAACTCTATCAGGCGAATAGCACAGCTTAATCTGCATAGAATACATGAAGTATTTCTTACTTCAACCACAGACAAATATAGTCTTAAGTTAGTTGAATTAATCTTGCTTGGTAACAACCTAAATTCGCATCAATTTTGCCGTTGGTTTGTCAATAGATTAACATTAAAAAATAGTTTGCACATGTGAACAAATTATCAGCAACTTCGGAAGATAAATCATACACACTTGTTGAAACCTTGTCACAAAGTTGTGTCAAGTTTAGTAAATTTGTTATAGACTTGGATAGGCAGGCAGCCTTCACAAAGTGGATAACGATGTCCACCATATAGCTTATGAGACCTGCTTGTAACCGAC
Organism: Lepisma saccharinum; assembly: GCA_022664845.1. Taxonomy (NCBI): domain Eukaryota; kingdom Metazoa; phylum Arthropoda; class Insecta; order Zygentoma; family Lepismatidae; genus Lepisma; species Lepisma saccharinum. Next base: position 53,422 of record JAGDQP010002525.1, read on the forward strand.
TGATCCTTTTCTAGCAAAACAAACTAATATGATGTGAAAGTAGATTTTGGCCGAAAATCTTCTTGTTATCTGATTATTATGTACGTCTTCCGACTGGAAAATGTGGTCCCCAAATGGAAGTCATTGCTTTATTTAAAATCTCTTGTAGTGTAACCCTACAGTCTATGCAACACTATAGAAAACACTTTATCCTTTCTTCACATGGGAAACGTTTACATTAATATCTAATAGAATGCAAGTATTTAGGAAAGTTTTCCACCAACGGCTTTGTCTCCTGCTCCGCAACTATTGCAGAAACGTGAATTGTCAATACTGATAACTCATGATCGAACAGATTTGATGAAGGTGATTTGAACCGACACTACAGACTTTGTCTATAGTCACCATGACACAAACGGAGCCAAACTTATCGGGTCAGAAAGTACTGGCACAGAAATTAGAAGATTAGCGACTAATATCTAAATAAATTTGCAATACGACTCCCGTTTAATACTAGGGAAGGTTACTATATCTACGAAGACGAAGAGTCAGGCTGGGGAACCAACTCAAACTGTAGTTAGTTGCAACAATGCTAATTAAATTCTCTCAAATCTGTGTCCTAGTTCTGCCAGAGGAATGACGGTCGAAATGTTACATACATTTAAGACCTCTAAATGCTGTCTTTAAAAAAAATACTTTCTTGAAGATTATATTCGCCGAGGGACCTGATCGCTCCAGCTAAAGACGGGCTTCCAAAACTATACAGCTCCCGTGTTCCAGTTATGAACGTCACGGATTTTAGAATAAAGAAAGTGAAGGACCTGTGCTGACCATCCTGATTGGTACTTTACGTACTTTTAGTTTCACGAATCGAATGTCGGGATTGTAGCTTGAATAGTGCCCTCACTACAACTTTCCTAATCTCTTTCTTAGAGAAGATTTCTCGCCCAGGGATATCATACCTCAGGCCCGAGACAATCATAGAACACAGCTAATCTTTCTGACCAGTATTGACTCCTCTCTCCACGGCAGACCATCCTGACTGAGTTTTTCCAGGATTCCCTCAGTTTCACCGGGCGAATGCCGTGGCCTTCGGTAAGCCCTTGACCGATATCTTTCCCACTCTCTACTTAACCCACTCCGACCTAAGTTATAGATGCCAAGAGGCCATAAGATAAATGCAAATTTCGTTATTGAAACCCGATTATGATGGTGTTAGTAATGATGGGTGTTCTGACCGGAAACAGTAGTATGATGAGAAAGCCTCTGGGCAATCTGAGCTCATAATGGTTTGTTATTGCCTCCCATAGGCTGAAGATAACGTTAGAAGGACGTTTAAATTTTATTTATAGTCTTTACGCATCTTAGACGCAGACAAGATGGGGAGGGGAAAGGATGTGGGAACGTGTCGACCAGGGCCAAAGTTGAAGGTACCTCGCGACATTCACCTGGTGTGACTAAGGGAAAAATCCAGGGAAAATTTCAGTCAGGATGTTCAGCCACTGGGATTGAACCCACAACCTCCCTAATGATAAGTCTACGCTCTACCACTGACCCACAGCTGCTCGGTTGAGAAGGACGTGACCTACAGTTCAAAGTGGGCTTCAAACCATTTATAACCGTAGTAATACCAAACCCGGGATCCCTTCTTTACAGGACTCCACTAAATAACGAAAAATGTATCCTATATAATATATAGGATACATATATACATATACATATACATATACATATACATATACATATACATATAGGATACATATACATATATACATATATTATATGTAAAGTAAACAAGTACAAATAGGTTCAAAGGATTCCTATTAAACAATAGCATTGAACTAATAGTTGATGTAATAATTACGCATTACGTACCCGGAGACTGTCCACATACAGAGCATACCCTGTACCCAGAAGGGTAAATAACACGAAGACTGAACAGGGACACGCTGAAATTAATCCAATTTTTAGTAGAAGCCAAGAGGCTACTCCAGATGCAAGGCCAGCTTGGAGACCTTGCTGAAGAGCACGATGAACACCATCAATCGAGAAATCCATAGCACACGATACAAACTCACACACGCACACGCAGAAACAGGAGAACTAAGAACAACGACTCAGCACAAAATTCAGAAAGCCGGAGATAAAGAACTGAAGAAGCTGCCAACGTTCCAAGGCACGTGACTGCACTGATATGAAGCAACAAGTCACAAAACTGTTATCTTGTCTTCTTTAAGTGTTCAGAGATTTCATCCTTCACAAAACCAAGTGATTAAACTGGTTCTGGTAGTAACAAGTTCTGAAGAGAAAACCCACGAAATCAGAATAATGATAAAATGAACGGAGACGAAGTAAACAAACACTTTCACAACGTCGTATTTCTTGTCCTTCCTAGACTCGCACTTCTGAACATACAAGTAAGCGATTCCTACGCAAATATGCGTAATGAATACTTAAACAGAAAAGAAAGTGTGAGCGTTCGTTTGAGTCATCTTCTTACAAGCAGCCAAGGCATTAAAGAAGATGAACACAATGCCAGCATTGTGTAGGAATAAAAGATATTCGCTTTAAGAAAAAAAAAAGGACAGAGTATTTAATCACCGTATTTCCTTGATTGTTTCTCACGTCTTCACTGGAGTGTGTATTAATGAGTATTCATGAGGATCACGTCCCTCGGTGAGCATTCTTCCGCGTGCAGGTCAAGATATCACTTTCAGAGGTGAAACCGAGTCACTTTTGATGATCCGGTTTGACCCGGATGTAGGAGACCCAGCGACCCGAATGGCCCGATTGACCCATTCTTTGACCAATTAACTTTCGTGCTCTGCGGGGGTAACGTCTCCGGTTCCGGTCATGCTTGAAAGAAACACTGTTGAAACGAAACGGCTTATATAATAAGAAAACAATTAAAAAATCTGTTTTGACCTCCGGGTCACCGGGCCGAAAACAGGTCACAGGATCAGGCCGGGTCCCAGCGACCCAGCGATCTGGTCCTAACCTTGACCTGGTGACCAGTTTCAGCTCTGATCATCTGAGTATTTGCTCAGTAAAACTGAAAAAAAAAACCAGCAAAAGATCAGCTAATCACATCCAAGTATTTGGGCCAGTTTTAATCTCTCTTTGTCCATCTACTACAAATATAAGAGCTGGTAACATTGGATCTATGAGATTGGACAAAGTTAAAGAACTTCTCAAGGACGAAACGCTTTGCATTTGGAAACCAATTTCTATTTGATACATTGCCTACGGCTTAGTTGCTATGGTTTATATGCAGAACGATATTCTTGCATGAGAGTAAAAAGGTTGAGAATACCAACGAAGTTGTCTTATTTTCACATCAAAATGTTCATTTTTATGAACGTCACGCCCCCCGGAGGCGATCGAAGGGATGAACGTGGTTATCGCGGGAAAATTTATGAAAGTCATCTATTGAGTTAGACTGGTAACACGAAATTGGAATTTGTTACTGCTTTCAATGGATTTCGAGAGTTTGACCTCGAACCATTCATCTTCAGCGAATTCATTTACTCAATCCGTATCTCTATGTTTGCTACTGTTGTTGCTTCTAGGAATATGAATGGCTGAACTATGTTTCAATTTTCACAGCATTCCCCCCACTACCATTCTCTGAAAAAAATTTTCACTGTGTTGGTCTCGGTCACACTACCAGTCACGTGAACACAAGGTTTATTTTTGTTGTTTACTTAAATTATTAATGTCCTAAACGAGCTGGTAAGCTTCTAAGGACAGGACCTACAGTTTAACGTGGGCTCCGAACCACTTGTGTCCCCACCGGTGTTATTTACTTGTCTTTTTAGGCCCCTCAATGGCAAAGCTATAGCTAAATTGGTCTAATAAACTCTCTCATTCTGTCCGATGGTCCGTCCGTGTTCAGAAATTAAATCTGAAAAACTACATGGTGTAGAGAGATGCTCGAGATGTCGTTTTAAAGGTCTTGACTAAAACATCTTATGGCTTCTGGAATAATCCTGATTGGTGCAATGGTTCAGTGTTGCCAGCTCATTTTCTAAAAAAAAACAATTGTTCAAATTGCTTTCATTCAGTTAAACCTAGCTGCAGCAAACTTAGCATAAACATTATTCGACACAATACAAAACACTTAAGGAGCCTACGTTGCCAAGCAACCCAACAACTTAGCAGTGTTGCCAATCTATTTTCTTTAAAATTATTATAATTATTTAAATAGCTTCCATTATTTACTAAAATATAGAATTTACGGTCACGTATTGTAGGCATTATGAAAACTACAAATATATAATATAACAACATGAAAATTTATTACCTACGACGTTTCGCCTAATTGCTTTAAGCCAGTGTTTCCCAACCTTTTGCAGGCTGCGGACCCCTTGATTTATTACTAGTTTCTTTGCGGAACCCTGCTCCTCCAACCAAAGAAAACATTACACATAAAGTATCAATAGCTCTATAGCTTTAAAAAAGACGTACAATTTCAATACATGAAAGTACAATTACATTTTACCAGCAATACTACAATTCGCGAATTAACAGCAATAATAATAAAAAGTATTGAGTTTGTTTGCCTACTATTCTTCAATGTGATGGCTGACATTGTTTTGCGTCCGTCAACATTTTTATATCTTGCTTCAAAGCAGATACTTTCAGCGCAGATCTGGTTCGATATCAAGTCTCTTTTAGTACTTATTTTTCATACAAACAAGTACAGATAATGTTGACTCTCACAAGTAGTCGCGAAAGAGATCAGATGTGACAATCTCTTTCTCGAAATATCACTATACAAAGACCGCGGATAAAAACCAAAAGTTTACCATTACTAGCAAACGCAAACTGGGAAACAACAACTTCAAGGAGAAATAGCAGGACAACTCAATAAGCTGGTTTTCTTCATTTAGTGACAGCTAATTTCATTGTTTAGAAAAGGGTTTTTTCGTTCAATTGTTTTTCTCGTAGGAGACCGGAAGGTAAGCTCTCAGCTGGGAACCCAAATAAAGCAAATGCTCCTTCATGCTCCCATATTTCTATTCGAAAGTTCTGTTTCACTTCCTGACAGAAATTCGTTCAGCGTTGGAATGGAATCGTATTCCTTACTGTCGATTCGGGGGCCCAAAATAGTAGCTTTTTTTTTTCACTAAAAATACAATGACACTGGAGCCTTGAATTTAATGTATTCGGAAATGCGAAAGTATCTTATGAATAAGGAATTGTCGAAAATCAAGAAAAATCACTTAAGTAGTGCTTTAGTTTTGGTTGCAATTTCGAATCAACCCGAAAAGTCTCTTTTTATCACATAGCTCAAAATATGCGAGTCAGGACTCTTCCACAAGATCGCCAGCGTACCTCAAAACGTAATGTTCATGATCTCTTCCCGTTTTGTTACACAATGCAGTGAAAATTTTGGAGTGAAGAGGAAGGTTCTGGCGATAATTATGGGGACTCCAGGTGGTGGTGAGGTTAAAGGTCTTCATGTTTCTGTCGTCTAGCGCACTTCCCTTCCTTTTACTTCTCTCCAGCTTCAACAAAAGAGTTTGGATGAATCGCCACTCCACGACAAAACCGATAAAAGTATCGAAAAACAGTTACCAGAAATTCAGACTATTTCCTTGGTTTCATTTATGGTGCACGGCCTACACAGGGTTTAGAAACCAAGAAATCTTTGGGGAAAGACAGTATCTAAAATGAAGAAGGCCACATCCAGGAGCTGTTAGTGGCTATATTAGCTGTTCTATTTCTTTTTAGTTCAAGTTTCTGGTGAAAATTCAATTTGAGGATAAATGATCATATGAAACGTAGAGGAAAAAAAAATGGGGAATATGCACCTTTTTTTAAAAAAAAATAAAATAAAATAAATTTGTACTCGTAACAAGTACTACACAATGGGTGAAGTGAATAAAAAGAACCAAATACTCGAAATTGTTTACTCGCGAGTAAAGTATTCTCTCGCCTATCAGGTGAATAAAAGTTTGCTTTTCCTCAAAAGTATTTTCTTGTATCAATTACTTACAACTTATTTTTATTCACTCTTATTTAAGTAATTGCTTCAAAGTTCTGAGCATTTACTTACCACAGAAGCATTTACTTTCAAATCGCAAGTATTTACTCCTGATGGAAAGTATACTCTCTTTTTCTTCACTTCGTCCCAAGTATTTACTTAAAAATAGACATTTACTCACTTTTATTCACTTCACCCAATGACAGTTTCGATCCTAAAGTTCAAAAAGCACCAAGTTCTAGCGGTTTTAAGAATATGAAATACATTGGAAGCAAATGGGATAGTTGCACTTTAAAATGTGTTCGTGCATATCCCCCTTCTTTCCCTGTACGCTCCATATCAGTCGCTTCTAAATGTTATTGTTCGTTCATTTTATTTATTGTATTGGTTTTGGTTTGTTTAGTTTTGTTTTAACTTGACTTTCGTAGTAAATGCTATCGTGTTTTAAAATTATTTATAAAAGGAAATTGTATAATTACATGAAAAAAGTATTGCGGATCCCTTACATGCTTGTCACGGACCCCAGGTTGGGAAACACTGCTTTAAGCTCTTAGTTTTGACTTGGAAAAGCCTAAAACAATTTGGCGAAACGTCGTAGTTAATATATTTTTTTTGTTGTTGTCATGTATTATATATTTGTAGTTATCATAGCTTCCATTATATTAGTCATAGCAGCACAAAACTTGGCATAAACATTGTTTGACGCACTACGAACATACGGCAGATGTGCTCGCTCACCACGAACCCCGTTGTCAGTGTTGCCAGCCCATGCCAAAAATCTATCTCATGAATCATAAGGTGCAGAAACATGTTAGAGTTGTTAGAACGTTCTTACCCAGACTAGCTCAGAGCCCATACAACCATCTTGATAAATGCAGTGGATCAGTATTGCCAGATCATCTTCTAAAAAAATAAATTCTTCAAATTACTTCCATTCAAGTAGACTTAACTGCGTAATACTAGACATAAAGTTTATTTGACACAAGCGTTGTGGAATTTCGCGAACCTAAGCAATGCAGTTGTCACTGTTGCCAGCATATTTTGTAAAAAAATAATGCTTGTGTGTCTAAAATACTGTCAAGGGACCGGAGCCTTTGCGATTGTTAATAGAATTGCAGTTCTAACTTGTTTCCCATAGCATCGTCAGCGACTGAAGTAAATAGAACTCTAAATGATATCTGGAGAGTAATTTACATGCGTGAGTTCATAGGATGCGAGGACCAAATCAATCACATCATGTATAAGACTTTTCGTTACACTGACTCTTATATATAAAACCAAAGTTATGTCTGTTTGTCTGTCTGTCTGTACGTCTGAATGTTACTTATACAAATTTATACGCGTGCTTTGATTTAAGCCAAATTTTGCATACACGTGCGTTAGGTACTGGGGGCAGATCGTAGGAGTAATCCAGATCGCTCAGTTCTTAGTGTAGCAACATTTTAAAAACACTTTTTTTTTTTTAAATTGATTCAATATCGTTGGACATATTCGCATCAAGTTTAGCATAAACATTATTCGGCATATTAGGAAAAAAAAAACTGTGGGTATTTCCTGATCCAAAGTAACCAAATTGTCAGCGTTACCAACTTCTTTTAAAATTCAACTTGTACAAATCTACAGGCTTAACAAATTTTGGATATGTGTGCAACTACGCATTAACGGTGTAGATCACCCCCACCATGTTGGTATGACCTTTCCATTGATTTATACAGGAATTATTTTACTCATTTTTTGCCTCTCGGAAGCAGAATATTTAAGTTCTGCTTTCACAAAATTTGTCTTTGTGGTTATTTTGACTCTTGTATAGTTTTGGTTTGTGAAGTTTCTTCAAATATATAAGTATAATGTATTATTAATAGTTTGCTATATAAATCACAATTTGTTAACAGGAAATTATACTGTTCGTGTGTAAAATATTGCATTTCTATAAAATAGCACGAGTCCAAGATAACATGACGATAAACTGGGCGAAAACGGAAGTTATAAGTATGCTCCTGAAAGATATAAGACGAGTAAAACAGTTCCCATGTAAATCAATGGAAAGTGCTTACCAAGATGGCGGGGGTGATCTACACCGTTAAGTACTGGGATAGTCCATATATGTAATCCCCATTTGTCATTGTTGCTAACCTATTATTTTAAACAAAAACTAATATTTCGAATTGTTTTAATATAGTTATACGCATCAGCGCCAAACTTGAAATTTAGGCACTGAGACAGATCATACAGGTATTTCAGGCGCTGCAGGTTCCATAGTTGCAGTGTTGTCGACCTTTCAAAATCAATATTTGAAATTGCTTCCATAACATTGTACATATCCGCATTGATTTACACCAAATTTTACATGTATGTACAAAGAGCGTTCAAAAAGTTTTGCACAGTGGGCCATAACTTTTTTAACAGTAGCACTAGGACCATGAAATTTTGTGTGCATGTACTTGTGTCCTTTTCCTTTATGCATATATACATGTTACTTAATGTACCCTCCAACAGCTGTTACACATTTGGCGCACCGTTCTTTCAATGCCGTAAATGCACTTTGGTCACAAGGGAACAGAAATCAAAGAGGAAGGGAATTTTTCTCGAACTCCGGAACACGTTCAGTGGTGACTCTCCACAAAGCTTTGATGGCGTGATCACAGAGGATATTTCGTATGAATTCTGAGAATAAAACGCAGTCCATGGAATGGCGTCATTCCAGTTCTCCACGGAAGAGAAAACCAAGACTCACCAGATCAGTGGACAAATTATGGTCACATTCTTCTAGGACCACCGGGGCGTAATCTTCATCCATTTTTTTGGAACGTCTCACAACAATTAATAAGGAACGGTTCTGTGACGTGCTCTAAAGCCAGGGATCGTAGCTCCAAAATAAAGTCATCAAACTGCACCAAGTTAATACGAGGTCCCACTCTGCCATTCACAAACAGCAGAAAACCAGAGGGATGGGATGGGAAGTGGTCCCTCAACTTCCCTATAGACCGGACGGACCTGACCTCGTCCGATTTCTTGCTGTTTGGTCGTCTGAAGACGCGCCGTCGTGATAGGTAGTTTGCCGCTGATCAAGAACGCACTGCGTGTGAGAAAAATTGGTGTAATAGTCAGCGTCCGAGGTTTTATCAAGGTGCATTTGCGGCATTGAAAGAACGGTGCACCAATTGTGTCACAGCTGTTGGAGGGTACATTAAGTGACATGAGTATATACAAAAAGGACACAAGTACATGCACACAAAATTTCATGGTCCTAGTGGTACTGTTAAAAAAGTTATGGCCCATAGTGCAACACTTTTTGAACGCTCTTTGTACATTAGGTATTGGGACAGGTCATATAGTTACCCCAGGAGCCGTAGTAATCAATGTGGTCAGTGTTGCTAATGAAATTCAGAAAAATAAAATTTTTCAAATTCTACTCCACCATTGGACGTATTCGAACCAAATTTGGTATTTAGGTACTGCGATAGATCATAGAGTTGTCAGGATTGCCAACAATTTTTAAAAGTGTTTACACCTGTCACAATGTTGTCAAAATAGTTTATTCACCCCGCACCAACGAACAGATACATCAGATAGTAATATATAAATTAACTTATTGTGTTTCATTCGTATGTGAACTTGGCATCCTTCAGAAAACTTCTACATAAGAAACAACTTGTAATTTTCAAAGGCTATAATATTTTTGTCATACTGCTGTTGCCGCCCATACAATTATTTTTATCCTATAATTTTATCAAAGACATATTTGGCACTTTCATTACCGTACTAGGAGAAGTCAAGAGACAGTTAGTTACAGGTAGATAGAATTTAAAAAAAGAAATAAAGGATAAACCATTAATGGAAAGAGAAAGAGAGTGAGAGAGAGAGAGAGAATCAGAGAAATATGGAAGTGTATGCGTTACTTATTGATTTGATTAAAGCATTCGATCCGAGTGATGAAAAAATCAGTCGCGAAGTGAAAGAAGTTCGTAAAAGAGTGGTTTCATACCCCTCCTTTTAATCAAGAGGTTTATGGATTTTATTCACGTTAGGAACAAAATAGTAGTTTGAAATTCATTTTGAGTGTTTACCTCTTGCCTAGCCAGGGTCTACCTTCAGCGAGGAACAGGCACTTATAGTTCAAGACAAAACAAAACGACCCTGAAGTCATATGTTTACTATAGGATTCAAGGTCGTTTAGTTTTGTCCACGACTATATCTAGAAGTTGTTTTCGGGCTGGAGGAACCGAGGTAAGTCTTCGTGTAAAATTGACTTAAACTCCATATAATTTTGCCTAAAATTATACTAGTTTCTTCTAAATCTTAATTTCGGGGAGAGGAAAAACACCACCCCTATACATGCGTCCTTGGCGAGAAGTATGGTGGTGGAGTGATGCTGTGTATAGGAAGAGACACTACAGCTCACCAGCGTTTCATTTCAGGACGATAGAGAGACCTGGAAGTGACTTTAATGATGAAATATACACTTTTCGTACATTGCTAGCAATATTCCAACCCTTAATTCGGGATATTGCGGTTGAATTGGACAGCTAACTTTTGGTATAAGACCTTTCTAAAGGACTTAGATTCTTCAAGCGAAATTTCAAGGTAGGTATCGATGTGATCTTATTGACGTTTTCTTGTCAGACGATCTCCATAAATGAAGATAAAGGAGAACAGATATCCGTTTACCTTCTTCATGGATCTTCGGGGAGTTTATCAATCATCTTGATCATATATTAACCAAAGAATAATAGTAAATCAAAAACATCGAACAGAACAGACTGTAATAGATAGAGGAATGACTGAAGAGTGAATATCCTTGATCACTTTATTAAAATGTATTAAAATAAAATTTCAGTAATGGTACAAGGTAATTGGATGAAGCAAAGAAAAAAAAGTATTTAATTAGCGTATAGTATGATTCTTGTATCAGTACTGCAATCATCAATTAAAGTAGAATGGAATACTTAAGGATAGGTTATGGAGAAAAGAGAATGAGAAAAAAACACGATGAGACCAATAGGAATGTGGTAACGGTTTAATGTAACGCACTGGAAATCAAAATACACTTAAAGTACACATAAAGTTCACAATTAGTCCCGAAAAAAATTTTCACAATATGTTCCAATTTTAACATAATATATGAGCTTTTCGTGAAATAGATATGAACTACGCCACATTTTTAGTACATAATATATGCACTTCTGATGTACTGATACACAATTTATGCACAAAAATTTCACTTAATATTGGAAAATGTATTAAACGTGATCTCAAAACGAAGCGTAGATAATGTGTAATATAACAAATGTGTACTTAATGTGTACAAAATATGCACCTTGAGGCAGAAGATAATAAAAAAAAAACAAATTGAGCACACTAAAAACACATTTTTTTCGGTAAGCTCACATAAAGTTCACATGCTTTCACATAAGTTCATTTTTGGTGAAGTTTTTGTGGGTCTTTTGTGCCAGGAGATTTTTCAGGGCGATTATAGTCTCTGTATCGGGCCTGGAGAGGCACACACATTCGAGTCCCGCTGCCGGCAATCTTTGTTGACCTTTCTATCAGTTTCACCAGGCAAACACTATACGATGTTACTTGCACTTAAGACCCTGTTCACTTATTTCTCTATCCTCTTGTTTGAAAGAGTGGTCACCGAAAGACGTTATCACTTAGACTGTGAAGGATTATGACGTCTCACTTCAGTCTCTATACGCAATTTATAAAGAAAGAATATTCGCCAACATTGAAATTTAAATGTGTTATAATTTTCAATAAATTTTGAAACTTCAAAGCTTCGTAACCTACCTTGATTAGTGCACAATAGTTGCTGAACATATAGAATCTTGTGTGTCAACTGTGATTATAACAATAACTCAATTTTGACCACAATTGGAGATACGACAAAATGGTATAAGCCCGGTGATACACCCGATAAATTAGCATAAAAGTTAGTATATTTTTATATATGACTTATAGGTAGGTCTATTAATTGTGATGTAATAAGAGCTCAGATAACGTGTTTTCTCAAGCCCACGCATTATGTCAAAGAGCCATTTGTGGTTCGCGAGCGTCTGTTTGACCAGCACTGCATTAGACAAAAGTCTAATGCGTTTTTTCTTCAAATGAGATTTCCAAAGACAAAAATTTAGACAAAAATAAATGAAACCAAAATGGGAAAAGCTAGAGAAAAGCTGATGGAATGCGTGACATGTACAGATTGCAGTGCAGAATCCAAAAAAGTGATTTATCATTTACAGATTCGTTCACACAGACGCGCGCACACACACAGAGACAAAAACACATTTCTCTTTCTTCCCACTTCCACACAACAATTGGAACATGCGCCTTTGAAAGCGGAAGTTACGGCATCAGCGATAACGGAAGCTCCACCTCGACCGACCACAAAAACCTCACAAACAGTATCAGTTACGGAAAACTCTTTTTTTTTCTTCTTCTTTAATTCCTCTGGTTCGGTTTTTGCCATTACGCTATTTTGTTGTTTTTCCATTTTTCACTCTTTCGGTTGTTCAGCAATGAACAGACCACAGAGAGAAAATTGAGAAGGAAAGTTATCTCACAAAACAGGCCAGAGAAAGTAAATTTTCTAGACAAGAACTTTTTTTTTTATTGTTTTACCAGACGTCTTTTTATCCTTTTTCTCGTGTTTGTTGAACATCAGAGTTGTTTATTTTGGTAGATCTGTGACGTCAGTTAATTTATCATTTTGACTCCCAAATGAACCGAATGTTTTCTATTCAATTTTTAGAATCTTTCCAATAGCGTGCATACTTGGACTAATCATTGTCCCTTACTTCTACGTGCATATATAGATAAACAATCCACGGATGAGTGAAACCTGCATTCTTTCTACAACCCGGAAACTGGTTAAATAAGGAAACGTACTGATAATTCGGTTTATGCCTATCTTTCAAAAGGCAATCTACTGTATTTTTTTCCTAAAAAAAAAAAAAAAAAACTTTTGTTTTTCTTCTGCTGTTCAGTTTCAATTTTTTGGTTCTTCGTTGTTCAACCAGGGGCGTATTTAGGGGGTAGGTCCGGACCCTTCCCTAAAAAAACTCCCAGAGTTTTATGCAGAATTAGTATAACTGTATGGGCGTAATCATATATATATATTTAATATAGATTTCATGCCTAGTCTCACCTTGGACCCCCCCCCACCTCGAAAGCCCTTGGACCCCTCCCCAAATCAACTTCTAGAAACGTGTCTGTATTCAACTTTTAGCCTTTTACTGTTCTAAACATTTTTTTTTTTTTTTTATGTTTTAACTGTTCAACTTTTGGTCTTGTACTGCTCAAAACATATTTTGTGGTCTGTTGCTGTTCAAAATTTGTTTTTGGTTGTTGTTCAAAACTTATATTTTGGTCTTTTGCTGTTCAAAACCTAATGTTTGATCTTCTGTTGTTCAAAGCCCATTTATACTTATATTTTGTTGTTGTTTTGGGACTGATATTGAATATCTTGAACCAGCTGCTCGTCTACGTGGATGATACAGATTTATGGCCTTTAGCAATCTAAAGCTCCAGCTGAGATAGGAGAGGGGAAAGGATGTAGGAAGGTGTCGGCCAGGGCCTAAGTCGAAGGTACCATTCCCATGTTTATCTGGTATGACTGAGGGGAAACTCTGAAAAATCTAAGTCAACATGATTGACCGCTGAGATTGAGCCCACGACCTCCCGAATGCTAACCCAACGTTCTACCATTGAGACACGGCCTCTTGGTTTCAACTATATTCAAAAATGTCTATTCCGAAATTGGGAAATTGGAGCGCAAGGGATTTGCAGTCATTTTCTGAAGTAAATGTGATTTTAAAATGAGGACCCCTTTTGAGCAGGTAATAAGAATTCGTTTGCGCCGAGTGGAAATTTCAAACAGATTCCAGATGATGAAAAGTTTTTTTTTTTTTGCTTTTTTTTTAAAAAAAAAAAAGAAACAATGTTCGGCTTATGTAACAATCAGGAGTACGTAATAATTTATGAACGTTCTGATTGTGTTATCAATGTGAGAGAGAATATCATTATCCGGTTGGATGACGGATGATTTCGCATGTTATCTTTACCCATACGGGAAGGTCGTCTAATTTAGATAAATACGTTTGTGCAACACGTATTTCGTATTATATGTACATTAAGTAAGATTAAAAATTTAAGTGTGGATTGTTGTAAACAAAATTTAAAATGTTTAGATTTTAAAATTTCAAATTTTGATTGTTGTATGTACAGAGGATGAACAGTTTCGTTTAATTTTTAGGCAACTTTAATTCCATTTTTTTTCGAAGTTCCTTAGTTTGAAACCAATTTAATCAATCTATCATTAACACTTCTCCGAAAACTTGTGCTATTCTTCAGTTAGAAATGCATTAGACCAAATATATTTTTATACAATATATTGTAATCTGATTAGAATATATAGCTCATCATCGTTCTTAAGAAAAGATTGCATATCTACATTTAACTGTATTTAATCTGGAGTATATTTTCTTGCAGAGTGGATGGAAGCTAAAACCATTGTAAGGAAGGAACCTAAGAACATCTGTGTGTACTGCGAGCACACATGAGAAGTAATAGGCTTATGCATACATCTGGGGATGATTACTGTCAATCTTAGATGAAAGAGGAAACTCAGCAAGTGTTCCATACTATAAGAACATTGTTGAAGTAATAAAATCGAATAGTTTTGTATGCTTATATACATCAAGGTAAATAAAGAAACAAAAACGCTCATATTAATTATGAACTACTTCTCTCAATTTGAATTAGTTGAAGAAGAGACGACTTAGAGGATTTGTATCAGCTTATCCCATAAGTAATGTCGTAAATGCGATGCCTCCTCAAGGACGTCTTCTGACGAGCGAATAGTGATTAATATCAATTCAATCAATCAATCAGACGGCACATACCATAGCTGAGCCATATAGGGAACTTGATTGTGCAGCAGTGTGTAGCTACTCCACGGTTTGGAAATGTGGCTTGTACTTGATCGGAGGCCCACATAGGCATGTCATGGTGTTTGATTTCACCAGGGATATCCAGCCAGCGCAGCGGCACGAAACATCAATATAGTCAGGGTGTGCTGTGGAGGTGTGAAAGTGCCTGAGGTAGTTCCAGAGGATCTACACCCATGCAAAGTAATGTTTAGTATTTTATGGGATATCTGGTGGATAATTCTAATTTGAGCTCTCGCCATGTAACCAGACCATCAATGCAGATGTATGAAGACTGAGGCAAGTAAGAGAGATGAGAGCTAAAGCGATCATGTTCAGTAGATGTAAAAGCCATATCCCCGAGCAAAAGAAGAAAGAACATAGTGAGGGTCATGACAGAACATATGAAGGATAGTAGGATTAATGACTGGAGTGTGGAAGGGTTGAAAGAGGCTCTGAGAGCTATGTGTAAGAATAGTTATTGTGTCATAGGTGGTCAGAATTAAGGAGAAATTGAGCACAGTTTCAAGGTTGAGTCCAGTGCTGGTGGAGATTGCTATGAATGGATTGGAGAAGAAGATACAGTTAAAAGGAGGTGACAAGTTAGTGCTTTTAGTAGATATGTTGACAATTGCTTGAGGATATGGAAAGGCACACAAAGGCACATTGGAGAAATTTGTAAAAGAAATTGAAAATAAAGAAAAATTTATAGAACTGGAGTTGGAAGTGGAACAGGATAATACCATAGTATTTTAAGACATGAGGATAAGGAAAAAAAAAAGGGAAATATATACACGGAATGGTACCAAAAACGTTGTGCGTTCGGAAACTATTACCATGCTAGAAGTTATGTGGATTACTCAACGAAGAGAAACTTCATAAGTAACATGTAAGTAAGAACTAGGCAGGTCAACAGTAAAAAAGAAAAAGCAGAGAAAAGCATAGAAGTTTTTCATGAGCAGTTAAGGAAAAATGGATATGATAAGAGGAGGTTGAAGTACAGAAGAAAGGAGAGACCAAGAGACAAGGGAGAGAAGAAAGAGTGGAACAAAAGAACAATGGAAAAGAAGAGAAGAAACCGTGATGCGGATAGAGAGTATAGGAGGAAACAGATGTGATAAAGAGAATGCTGAAGAAGATAGGAGGTATTTCAACGTACAGAAAAGGAAGCAAGAGGCTACAGGAGGTGATAAGAGAGAAGAAGAAGAGAAGGAAAGGATGGAGAAAAAAGGAGTGATTTATAGAATCCAGTGCAGTGATTGTGAAATGTGCTATGTGGGGGAAACAGGAAAGAGGTTAAGAGAGCGGATAAAACAACATAAAGATGATGTTAGGTTGGAGAGGGACAGAAATGCTATATGCAAATATATAAGAGACACAGGACATTTAGTGGATTGGAGTGATGTGAAAGTGTTGGAACAGGAAGATAGAAGGACTGTCAGAAAATGGAAAGAAGCAAGATTTATAGAAGTGGAAGGTGGAAAAGCGATGAACTGGAACTCGGAATTTATTATTTATTTACCATCTTTCTTTTTACTTATTTTCTTATATCACTTATAAATTAATTTCTACAGGACAAGGCTTATTTTGGTATTTTATGCTTAGATGTAGTAGGATGTGGTGGGGTGGGAGAGTGAGAACCAGTGATTGTTAATTACAAATTCACTTTGCATAGTCAGTACTGGATTGGCTGGCAGGGGGCCAATCAGGAAACACAGTTAGCAGTCTCACTAGAAGTTGTATTATTTATGTGATTTAGAGTCTGATAAAACCAAGTTGTTAGTTGGTGAAACTGTTACACGCTTTTAATTTTAAAATAGAACAAATTTGCTTTGTTCAGCTATTATTTTATTTTATCTTAAAAATGTATAGACTATTTCTGTACCTGAGAACTAAAAGCGCTTACGTCCAATTTTGGCCAAAACATGATTAATGTGGTTTGTACAGCATTCAAAAGGCCTAAAATAATGGCTGCTCGATTCTGATGGTAAAGATGTTAATTAACTAAAAAAAGTTATTATTACGGAAGAAATTACTTACACTGAATAACTATAGTATGACGTGTAAGGTGAGATCTGAATTGTTCAATCAGCCAAATATAGCCTACACTATAATATCTATTTATGAATGGATGAAAATTTTCCAGTGTGTATTCTTAAACATAGCCACGGACACTAAACGACTATCCAGATTACTACAACATGCAAATAACAGTGTTTAATGTATAGGTGCAATACTTCATTTATTATCAGTGCTAAATCCAAACTCCGAATGTGCATATCAAAGCTGAAACGGATGACCGGGTCAAGGGTGTCACGCGCCAGAGTACAAAAAATACGATTCCGAAAAGTTCCTAACGATAGTAAAAACATATGAAAATAGTCTCATATCCCCGGAAAGAACAAAAGTGCCAAAGGGGGGGGGGGTGCAAATACCCCCTCGGAAAGGCTATTCTGCAAGAAGATTGTGTTTGAAGTATTAAACAGGATATCAGCATTAAAATCTTTTAAAACTATCAAATATGAATTTTCCATACATAACTCACTTCTTACGGAATCTAACATAATATGGATTGATTCTAACCAAGAGCAGTCACTGGGTCAATAATTGAGTGAAGATTCGATCATGAAGTCGCCGAGTTAACTCAATCTGGTGATTTCGGCCAAGCTCGTTTCCCGAGTCTTTCCGGTCATGACCGAGTCAATCGGGAGTCCGGATCAATCGGGTTATCTTTCAAACAGGATTACCGGATAATTCGGGTCAAGTTTGGGATCGGGTCTCCGGGTCACCTATGTTCGGGTTAGGCCGGGTCACCAAAATTGACCCGGTTTCAGCTCTGCTGCATACTAAACTATAGCTGCAGACACCAGGGTAGTAAAACATACGAACAAACCTAACATAATATATACATTCCAGATAATAGAAGTTCATTGAATCTTTCTCAAGAAAGTAGTACTTAAGATTTAGTATGTTTCAATTCCTTTCTAATCACTCAACTAAACTTGATTTTCCTTATTTATCATAGTTTCTTTAACACTCTGGCCATAGATCTGAAATAACTAAGATGGCGATAGTTTGAAGTAAATTAAATCAACAAATTTTTGCCAGAGCCAATGCACACAGAATATTTTATAATTATCTTCATTCTCATCAGTTACGTAGTTTGTCCTTTTAGTTTCTGTACGAAAGGAAATAACTTTTTCCGTTTTCTGAAAATCAAGCACTTGTGTCTTACACGCTTCCACAGGGAATGGGTTTGGCAACGCAACGAAGCGCTTGTCGGCCGAGCTCACGCTTGGCACAGTTGTCCCCGCCTGCCAGTCGGCCTGTGGCTTTCCCATGACTTAGTGCCTAACGGTTTATTGCTGAAAATATCTTGTATTTCTTTTCACGAATTTTACACGTATTAGCAAAACCTTGGTACTTCAATACGTCCAACATGCCCTGGTGTTTCAATATGTGAATTAAATTATTTTAAAATTAGAACTTAAGTTGTGGCCTAGAGTCACCGGAGAACCACAGGCCGCTTGGCGGGTGGGGGATAGGTGAATCAAGCGTGAATTCGGGCTGACAAGCGCTGCGTTGCGTTGCCAAACGCATTCTCTGTAGCTCTCAGCTACAGGTCTAAGTCATAACGTCACTTCTCTCCGTTACCATAACGATCGCCAGAAATTAGTGCAAACAGAGAGGCAACCGCACTGAGAGCTGGTGAATAAAGCTTAATTCTTGATAGAAGGACGAGAGAGAGAGAGAGAGAGAGAGAGAGAGAGAGAGATGTTATTTACTTATTTATGGATTTGTTCTTTCTCCAGGTGCGTCGCTTACCGTAATACTTGCAGGCAGTCAATGCACGCCATTATATCTTCATTTTTTTTCTTTTAAGGTCAATCAACTGATGGTTGCTAGAGATACATATAATTCATAGGAGGATCTCCTTCAGTGTGAACAAATGTTTAGTAGAGTACAAAAATGCTCCTTTTATATTTACATATTCTCACAAAACTTTATTTCTGTTACTACATGATCATATTTATGTGCATTATTTATTTGGACATGGAGCATACTCGTTACCATGACAACAATCAAGAAATGACGTAGGAGTTGAACAACCCATCCCTTTATTATATTGAAAGGGCATTCCTTAATTTCTCGAAAAAGGAGGAATAACGGAAGGCCACATCTTAAAGAGAAGGAACCCTAAACAGGATGCACCCTCCAAAGGTTGTAGTGGAATCTTAAAATGGAGGAATCTGACTTAATAAAAGCACCTCCTAGTTTCAGAGTTGTCAGTTGTTTAAAATGGCCAGTTAAATCAAGATGTCTGAATTCCAGTCTGAAATCAGATTCTCTATTCTTGCTTCCATTGAGAAACTATATATAGCATGAAATCTTAAAAATGCAGAAAGGTAACAAAGTGAAAAGAATCTATCGCTTTTAGATTCATCATATTACAAATAGCAGGATCTCTTAATCTCCACCTGCTTTCATTGAAACACCAGTAGCCCCGTGTGAATTCTGGAATGGGAAAAAAGGGGCCGTTCAAGTATTACGTAAGCATTCGAGGCGAGGACAGCGATCCAAGCTTTACTTATTTTTGCTGACCATGGGGAGGAAGGAGTACGTAAGATTCGCTTATAACCATTATAGTGTAGATTTAACGATATAAACAGTTTCTTGCACTGTATGAAATTCGACAAGTCTTACGTAACCACAAGGGGGATAGGGTGTCTACTATTTTTTTGCTTACAAGGGGACAGGAGGGTAAAATGGCTGTAATGTGCTTACCTAATACTTGTACTACATAAAGTAACCAAATGTGAAACATCTGCAACTTTCTGAGTCACCAAACTTTAAACGGTTGTATATTAATCAAAGTAGCTGGACCTTAATTTGAAATCAGTTTCTCTAATTTTTTGATGCTTTAGCCTGCGTTCATGGTCGGATTTACTTGGTGGCATGGGAGGCATTGCCCCCAGTCGTTTCAGAATGACTATGAGAACCCCGGAATAGCTTCCACCCTTAGAAGTATTGCCTCCCAGGGCCTCTCTCCGAAATCCTGAAATGACGGTGATGGGGTGGAGGACAAAGCCCCCAGTAAATCTGCCCATGACTGCGCTACATACAGATGGACAAAGAGCAATATAAAAGGGATCATTTTTTGTGTACGTACTTGAAAAAGGTAAATATTGTTGTAATATTTCAGCCAATCATTTCTAAAAAAATATATGAATACTGAAATTGTGTGTTTCAGATATAGATGTTTCATATGCTCATTCTTCTTTAGATGTTTTCATTCACGAAGAGTTGTTTCTGAGCTTAATACTAAAATAACTTATTGATTGACATGTGTAGACGTTAACCTATTTCATCCAAGGTTTATTGAAAAAAACTTTCGCCAGCACACCTGACTCATTTAACTCCCCTATGAAACCCTTGCCATGATTTCTATTTCAACTCGCCTCTCCCTTGCTTGCCATGAATGTACTATTTCTATCTCATCATTTTGTGTCCTTTTTCTTTATTTTTGTAAGAGAATGAATCTCTTCGCTTTCTTGCTTACGGTAACACAAAAGCGTACAAGCACGTTTCGATGCATCTTTTTTTTTTCTTTTGTGTGGTCACATCGCTATTCTTTTCTCCCTGCTATCTTCTGCCCCCTCCTCAACGCCCGCTTGATCCGCGAGTGGTGCATGATCAGTCGCGTCTCGAGAACAGCGAAAATTAGGACAATCAAGCTTCAGAACATGGCAGAGAGTGACACAGTTCAACGGCCGGCCAAAAAAAAAAAAAAAAAAAAAAAAAAAAGAACAAAACGGACAGGCAGTACGAAAAAAAGAAATGTGTTACCAGCTTCTTTCAGCGCAGAGCCAACGAGTCCTGGATGGCTGACCAAATTGACTTCTTCTTTATCATCATCACTATCATCATCTTCCTCTGGGACTTTTTGTAAACCTTTCCCTCTCTGTTGTCATATTATTTAGCAGGCTACACACCAATGAATTCACTGTTTTGTACTGCGAATGCCATGCGACTATCTCTTTCCTTCTTTGTTCCCGCCTAAATCCAAAATCAATTTAGCGCGAAGTCATACTCTGCGGAGAGAATGGATTGTTGGAAGTTTCAGGATTAAAAGAGAAGGCAAATAATCAGGGGGGAAAGGGGGGGGGGGTTAAAAGGGACGCAGCGTCCATGCAGTGGTGATAATTCAGGGAGGGAGCAGAGGGGAAGAGACATAGTATAGATGATAGAGCAAGTGCTGTGCCCAGGAGAGCGGGAAAATAAGCCTACAATGGAATACTCAACCAACCACTGTACCTGCTGGAACCACTGAGGTGGACAACCTCTATAATACCCACCACGGCAGTATAAAACCGCATTACACGGAGCGCCGCACTTGCATTTTCATAGCAACTATTAAACAGTGATGATATGAACAACACTAGGATACCAAAATAATTTAAAAAAAAAAAATATTTTTAGTTTTGTATTATAAACAATTCTTGCGAAAGAGGAGAACTATTTTCGTGTGAGAAAACTGTTGGAATCTTGCAACTACATCATCTGATAGCTGAAGAAAGAAGCATTTTATTATGAAGGTGAGTCCTTGAATAGATTTTCATGTTATAATCGTGAGTGTTAAACGTATTTCACCTCTTTGGTAGTGGCAATTTGCACATACGGATTCAATTCTGTCCGCATATATTGTTTAACCAAGAAACCTTTGTTCTGAGTCGCCAGTTCATATTGTGTTCGTGTGATGTTAAAGAAACGTTTTGAATTCTGAAATTGTCGATATATTTTGTGTCTTATGGAAACTAAACAGTATCTATTTATTTATTAGTTAGTGATATCGTATAACTTAGAGGTTTTCTTTTTTAATCTGAGTTTTGTGGGTTGATGAAAGCTGTAAAATTGAATTTCAAATCATATTGGAATCCTAGGGTTAATGTACTATAAATATGCGTACACTATACGCCATATGGACCTTGGTTCCTCCAAAAATTATTCAAAAACTGCATTAAAAATAAATTATTGATTCTGTACGCCGAATAAATGCTCTATTACACACATAATTACAGACGTTTCTTAGAGACAGATTTATTGTTTTGGTTCTTATATAACTAGGTGAAGATAATATATTTAGATATATGTATTTGGGTTTATATTCAGTCTTGTTTTGTGAGAAGGGAAACTAGCAAAGATAGAGTGTAAAATTGTTGGCTAATCGTGGGATTGTGATGTCTCTCTCTACACTAATTCTCACAGGAAAACGGCATAGTGCTGGTAACGCTGAAATTATGTTGATACACTAAAGAAGAGTATTATAGTGAGAAGAAAATCTTGGTAAAGGAATAAAAAAGTTATGATAAAGCAAAACAAGCTTCAAGCTGGCAACATTACTCACGTTCTTCTTCTCATAAAACAAAATAAAGGGCTTTAAAGGACGTATATGCTCAAGTTTACGTACATGAATCACTGAAATAAGATATGGGTTGCATATAACATACAATTGTGACTCAGTAATCAACTTATATTGAACATTAATATTTAATATTTAAAAAAAAATGAAATGACTCTATTCAAGATTGCGTGTTAAACATAATATATTTAAAATAATAAGTAATATTTCACATTCTGTAAGAAAATCATAGTATCTAGTAAATTTATATTCAAGATTAAAACTGACATGGATGAAATATTTAGTGAACTTTTCAGTTATGTAGAACAATAAGCAAATAGGACTGTATACTCAAAATATCTTGAAACCTTAATACTAAGAACATGTTAACACTTTCAGTAGGCGATTTCTCTTCCTAAAACAAAACTTATCGCTTACTTTCCGACCCTTATTCTTGTTGAAATGACCATCGTGTGGCATGAATACTTATATAATCAACAACACGTGTGTAGCCTCTGAAATATAATCTAAGGAACATGTTAGCGCAGATTGCGTGTATATTCAGAAAATTCTCTCTCTTTTTTTTTTTTAGTATTTTTATTCTTTCTGCTCGAATTGCTGATATTTGGAAAACACTTATCGTTCAAATTTTCTGAGATTTCTACGATAACGAATACTTGAGATCGATTGCGATTATTATCAATATGACTGAAGGTCGGTCTCTTCACCTTCATCTCGAAGCAAAGAAAGTATTAATTCTCAATTTTTTAAACTAATTGTGATTGAAGTTAAGGTTCCAAATAGGATTTCGAACTTGTACTTAAACTTTAAGTTAACAGTTCTTTTAATTACGAAAACTAAGGATATTTTTTTTTAATTCAAAGAAATTCGATATGTGTTTTGATTATTGGAAAATAAAATTAATAATTCACCTGTTCTTCGAACACTTATATCATAGAGCAAACAGGTTAGAAATAATGATATGAAATCTCAGTCTCTTTGCTCTAATGGATAATCTTGGTACTCCAAGATCGGAACTTGGAAGTCAACGTAAGTTCAAACCTTGCTCTTAACTATAAATGTGAATGAAATTTTCTCTGGATTTCTTCATTAAAATGAACGTGGGTACCGTACATAAAATCTGAGCCATAGCAATCGCTTTCCTTGTACCATGGCCATTATGACAATGTCAAGCACAGATGCGGGCTGTAGTATAAGATGCTATGATGTTTACAAATCCAAATTTTCAGTAGTAACAAAAAAAGTAAAAAGATATTTTTTAACATATCATCTTCATTATCATATCTGGCAATTTTCAATTTGCTGGTCTCGATGCTCGATCAGCTGCTGTTTTCATCCATGCATGTCTTTAAAAGTGCTTGGTCCCATCTACCCATTTTGCATTTGGTCGTCTTCTAAATCTTTCCTCCCCCTCTAGGAATCCAATGTTGAACACTCTTAGTTCATGTCTTCCATCTGTTCAGTTGTGTTACCAACCCATCTTTAATTCATCTTCTTCGCAGTCCTGACCACATCTTCTACTTTTCTTTGAAATCAAATCCATTAATCTGTTTTACTGTTTCTTTTAGCATTTACCTCTCCATTACTCTTTGAGTAACTCTTAATCTTTGAGTCAATTTGCACATTCAATGTGCTCTTTTCGCAGTTATACAACCTTCATTGCTGACCTATTATCAGCGACTTTTTACTAGAACCCTGTAGGGTTCGTGAACTGAAACTAAGAATAATAAGTGAAAGGGAAAAGTGCAAATCTTGTATATAGGGCGTAAATCATTATCGGAATTTTGTTTAGAAAGTAGGAATAATTACCCAAACATTCCTAAATGTTCATGTTTACTTCCACAGCATTCGGAGAACAAAGTATTTACGAAACTGCCGTGGTCCAGGATAAGATTCGTTTCCTTGAAAAATAATACCTGGGAAGTAAGTAGATTCGAAACCTATGCCGTCCCTCATGCCTGGTGTTTTGACGGTTTTCCCAGTTTCACGAAGCGAATGTTCAGGCCCTGGCCGCTACCCTTTTCATCTTTGCATCCGGAGGAATGCTCTCCCATTGGCACCATCCCTCAGATATGTGAAGTGCTTGGCTCACAGCTGTTTCCCTAACCTATAGAAAATAAAAAAAATATAACTTAAAATTAAATTGCTGTCTGACACTCATGCTCTATTGAATGTATAAGTGGTTAACAAAAAACAGACTTCAGAAGCGTGGAAATATCAATATATTTTGTTAATGTTTTATTTAGATTCAGTTGTAACATCTTAAAAGTTGGATGTCGAAGCTAACGCGATTGCTTTCCCTGCAAGACATGCAAAACTTTATTCGTCTTCCTTCCTCTGTATCAACTTCTTTAAACTGTGGTGGTCTATGAGCTGTTCTTAATCTATCGTACTCAATAAATGATATAAACAAGCTACTTTGCTATTTTCAAAATACTGATAACTATTTCGATCGCTTTACAAAATATATTTAAATAGCAAATGACTTTATTGTTATCATGAGTGCTACATTAACGCTTTCACATTTGCTCTCATTTGTTTAAAATCAGTTTTTTATATTCATAACTATACATAATGTGAGTGTTTCAAGTAGTCATGTCATAGTCCATGGGGAAGAAATTCGGATGAGTCCCTGCACTTTATTCAAAGTTCCACCACAGCATACGTCCTGTTTGAGTGGCTTCGTTAAATCAGTGAAAGACTCTATTAAAATATTCTGCTCAAGGCTCCCGGTTACAAGGTGTGCATAACTGCACTTAGACAGTATGTTCATTCATTTTCATTGTAATGTAAGACTCGAAAGCGGATATATTGTCGTTCAAGAAACAAACTGGCGTAGCTGCTTTTTCGCAACCTTTACTTCCAAAGTAAATTTTCAGTGTTAGTGAAACTTTAATTTATTTATTTATTAACAAGCACCCAGATACAGCACTAATGACCATTTTACCCTGAGTTATCAAACAATAAAGATAAACAATCAATACAAAAAGGGTAAAAGATGAACAAATACATTAACAGAAAAAAATATCAAGAAATAAAGAAAGACAAAATCATTAACTAATCATTTTAATTAGCTAAGACCTATAGCTAACATAAATTCAAGATTCATTAACATAGAAAATTTACTTTAGAAGATACTAAATTAAATGTAAAAAGTTATGGAAAAACAGTTACACCAGTTCGTCTCTTAAGCGACGACATGTGCTCGATTGAAGCTCCATAATGTTCTTACGTGGACCAAATGGTAAATAATTTAGTTACATTTAGAGTACTTTGGCAGCATGCTAGAATAGTGCACCCTGTTGCATTATGGTTAAGATTTTATTTGGAGTCTGATATTTTATATTTATTTTTGAAACCCCTTTGAAACTAGCAACCCAACGAACATTTAGGTATTGTTGGTTGCAGCCTTCTTCAGGATATATTATTATACTCTGTAAGATCGGTGATTTCCGTCTACTATTGTATTAAAAAGATTTCTTGACACATACAGGATGTTCCAGAAATAATGGCGCAAACATCAGCAGGTGGTTATTTCAAACGAAGAAAACAGTTTCTTTGAAGAAATTCAACAATTTGTCTAGTTTCGGAGCTACAGACCCTCAAAGTCACCGAGGCATCGTCTCAAATGACGTCATATCACGTGAAATGAGGCGTATGCGTAACCAAACTTCTGTGACGTTTTGTGTAAATGGCTCCATTTACACAAAACAAAGGTCTCTTATGTGTCCTTGATATGTATTTGTACTTGGTTTGAGCATATTGCAACAAATGACCTTGGTATTCAGAATATTCTGGAGAGAATTGCACTACAAAAACCGTGGAACAAAAGTCTGTGTTACATACTCTTCCCTTGAGTGAGTGCACGCTTAAACAGTGAGTAGGATTGAAGAAACAAAAGCCTATGTTATATCATACAACACCACCCCACTCTGCGGACAAGATTGAATTTCCTTACCGTTTTTCTCAATACGCGCTAAATGTAACATAGACATTTGTTCGCGCATACGAATCAAAGATTTGCGTTAGCGGTGTCAGCTTAGTAAATCACACTCAAAGTAGTACGCAATACATCTATTTAAGTTATGTTGATAATGGGTGAATTACAGCTTAAAGTGGATTTGCATGTTTGTGCAATTGAGTCTGGCAATGACATTGTTTGGTTGCAATCAAAAATTGCTTAAATGGATGTATCGAGTACTACTTTGATTTGTAAAGTCGACACCGCTTATGTCATCATGTGTCGAGATGTTACGTCACTTGTGACGATGCCGTCGTGACTTTGATTTTGAGTACCTATATCTCCGAAACTAGGCATAAATTCGAATTTGTTCAAAATATTTTTTTTTTAATCTTGTTTTAATGCAAATAATCATGTCACGAAATTATTTCGGTTACACCTTGACAAATGCAAAACTTCACAACTCAATTTCTGGATAATCCGGGCTTCCTACAAACGGATTGTTTGTATAAACTCATATAAAATAAATGATATTTTCCTTACAAGTAATTATCTTGAAGCAAAGTGGCCAAAGGCTTCAAATAAAGTACATAAAAGAAAAGTAAAATACAGTAAGCAGATTCACACGTGCACAACACAAATCCGAAACAAGAAGTAAATACTGAAATATCCCCAGCATTTTGATTACAAAGCTTTATGTTACGGTATTACCAATCACTGGTGCAGACAACATAAGAGTGTGGAAGCTCATCTATTGAATGTGATAAATCGAGACCAGTAGGCGTTCGCAGCATATTTTTCAGAGGTGGGAAACTCTTCATGTAAATTTAGGAATACTCTGAACCTCAAAAATAAAGAAATCATGTCTCAACCATAAGAGCGAACGTTATTCAGTTACGTTCTAAAGTTAGAAGAACAGGAAATTAGAATGTTATTTGATACTTGGGAAATAGCACAAGAAAGAATTGAATCAAAATATTCTCTTACGTGAACTTAAACGTAATTTTATGCTCTGTAGATGTCATACTTCGCAATTAAAGAACTAACTAAAAAAAGTAAACATGTAAAATGAGCTGGAAATGTAAACAAAATATTCAAAATGAATATATTTAATATAAACAAATGTGACATCACATATTGTAGGCATTGCAATAAGTCATAAAAATACCTATATGTTATCGCACAACCTTTTTCCCTAGCTCATTAAAACCTCGAACTTTAGCTAACCTTATTCTAAGAGAAAATCTGGGTAAATGAAACAATAGTTACGTGTAAACTTAAAAAAAGTCAGAATATTGTAATTGCAATAAAATATACGTAGTTATTGCATAATGATTATTATCTCCATTGAAAATACATTTAAGATTGTAAAAATTGGGTCAGCAGACTGGACATGAAATAACGGGTTAAGAAAAGAATTCATACGTATAATATTTTGTAGGTTATATTAGTTAAACAACATAAAATGAAGCTAATTTTGAAAATAATAATTTAAACAATATTTACTCTTACGTTACGAAGTTATAACAAGAAAATCTTGATAGTATTGACATTAAATTTTCGTTGCAACAAATATACAAAATTATACAAAATTAGTTTCCAGCTCTAGAGCCAAGAAAGGGGAAATTGAACCGTTTGCCTGCCATTCTAAGCCCCCCCCATGACGAGAACACTATGAGGGAAGTAGAGTAGTGTTGTCCACTAGACGAGAAGAGACGAGACGATACTTCCGTCTGTCTCGTCTCGTCGAAACCTTGTCTTGCCTTGAAAATATGTGCTGTCTTGTCTCGAAGAGTTCTGTCTCGTCTCGTCTCGAATTTACTTTTTATATATGTTTGTACATTTGAAGTAGATGCAGACGTTGAATAATAAGATCAGTCCGATTCCAAGTTTTACAATTCCGGTTTGTGCACATAGTCTTCTTTTTCAACCATTGTCAACAATACTTCATTCTACTTTGGATTTTTGCTGATCTATTCGTGTTATTGTTTCTTCGAAAAAAGTAACAAAACACAACAGAAGTATAAGAAAAAAAGTATATAATCTCAATACATAACACAGTTATGACCCTTCAGAAACGAATGCCTAGTTTCATCTGGACCAGAAGTGAATTACCAATAGATGAATATGAACTTATCAATACGCTCGGTACAACTGAAAGACATTTCTTCTAAAATTTTTTTTTTTGACAGTCTCTTTCGCCATTTCAACAAATAAGGAGGCTTATGTCACTGTTCCTGATTTCTAACAAGCGAGCGCTTCTATTCTGCTGGCAATCACAGGGCTTAGAAGAACCGTTTATAGCATCTCAAACACACCAGTATCCATTTTTATAAAATAGGTTAGCAACACTAACAACTGGGTTGCTTAGCAACGTGAACACTAACATTGTACTTTATTGTCTCGAATAACGTTGATGCGAAGTCTAGTGCGGATACATCTAACGATTTGGAAGGTATTTAAAAATTGAATTGTAAAGTGTGTTGGCAAACAGTGACAACTGATGTGCTTGGGAAATGGGACACCCACAGTATTTTTCTATATGGTCGAATAATGTTTGTGCCAAGTTTGATGCAGATACGTCCAACGTATTGTACTAATTTGTAAAACTATTTTAGAAAAAATAGGTTTGCAACTGACAACTGGGGCCCTTGCGATAGGAACACCCAAATATTTCTCTATTAAATCGAATAATGTTCGTGCCCAGTTTGGTGCTGATACGCATAACGTAACAGAAAATTAAAAAAGAATATATATATTTTATAGAAAATATATTGGCAATACTAGGATGCTTGAGGATGGGAAAATCAACAGTATTTTCCTACTGTATTGAGTAATGTTTATACCAATTTTGGTGCAGATAGGTATAACTTAATGGAAACAATTTGAAAATTTGAATTTTAAAAAATAGTTGGCAACAGTGACCCACTGTACCATTCAAGATGGTTCCGGTAACTCTAAGCTAATCTAGCCAAAATCATTCCAAAGGCTTCAACGATCTCTCTATACATTGTGGTTCCTGAGACTAACTTGTTTGGATACGGACGGACGAAAGGAATAAGCGGGATTGTAAGGTTCCTTTTTGTTAGCTACACTACCAAGGGAGCTACAATGTTTAGGTATAGCGTGTGGATGGTTTTGGTTTAAATAACATCACATAGGAATAAAATACCCACATTTTATTGTCAAAACCAGCATACTCTTAAAACTCATCACCAAAAAGGACTGACACGATTTGGTTTTGTTTGCATCGAGAAAGATAATAATTAATTACTAAAACTGCCATTCAGAGAACATGTGGATTTGTTCTATAGTATAAGATTTATGCACAAGCATAGATATCTCGATCGATGCTTTAATATTGTGCTTGAATTTGGAACGCTATAGCATAGAATAGAATAGATAGAGGAAATAGAATCAGGAAGCTTGAAAATTAATTTAAAAAAATGGAAATTAAAGCTGCTTTGAATAATAATTAAAAATGAGTTTAAGTATTCCCTGCTCTTGGTAGGGATTTCTTGCTCTTTTGAAGTAATAAACACCGGTACAGATTTTCAAGGGAAATATCTCATTCTGATTAAGTAATTCTTGACACAAATTAAATAGCTCTGTTCGGAATTTTCGACACATTCAAGACGAGACGGGACTCTTTAAAAGACGTCTCTTCTCGTCTCGATTTTTAGAAAACTTGTCTCGTTTTTGAGATGAAATGAGACGAGACAGAAGATTTTAAGAAGTAGAGATAGAGGGAATATTTTAATAAGTTCTCTGCGTTCAGTAAAAGTATGGGCTGTAAAGAAAGTATGCAGATATTTTTCAGTGCTCGAAGATGATGACACATGTCATTAGTATCATATAACAGATCATGCCGATGTGTAAGACGTTATAGATATATCTGTGTTCTTGATGAAGGAAGTGATCTTTCTCACACAGAAAGGGGTTCGAGTGAATTACCCGTTTACGCCAAAGTAAGGGCAATATTACTCGATGAATATTTGAATGATCAGTTAACAACTGCGTGAGTAACATCAGAGTACTGACAATTGGACACCCGACAACTGGGCTCCACATTTGCGCTTCTAATATATTTAATATGAGATTTTGCCTTCGGCTTATTACGGACCTGACATGTTTTTTGAGTTTATCCATAATTCTAATTGAATCGATGATTTTGAAAATGTCACATCTGCATGAAAGTAGTTTTTGAGAGAAAATAAACCTACTATAGTCATTTCTAACTTGTGGAATTTTAGTTCTCCTGTGGAATTAGTGCAAACATATTACCTGAATAAGGAGAATTGTTTACTTTGATTGGACAGAAAAATAAGGTCATAAAGTAAGATCAAAAGTGGGAAAAATATGCTGTTTGGAAAATCAATGAAGTGTCACTTCGCAGTTGAATCGTAGATAAAGGGAAATGAAAGGAAACAATCATATATTCACCAACAAATGATTTAGGGTCAGTTCTACAATCGACCGCTAAACTTTTAGTCAGCGCTAAGTTGAGGCCAACTCTCATTGGCCAAAATCAGACTTGACCTCAACTTAGCGCTGACTAGAAGTTTAGCGGTCGATTGTAGAACTGACCCTTACAAATGGAAACTATTCTGCATCTGATTTAGTATCGTCACATCTAGTGTTCGGTGGAACAGTTCTGTAGGCTGTTACATCATTGTAAAAAGCTATATAAGCAGGGTCAAAGTTCTAAATAACCTTTTTGAGGTCTTCAATCATCTTCGGATTTATTAGGAGTAGTTCTGAATATGCTGGCTCTGTTGGATGGGTAATTCATACGTTCTCGTTCTTCATAAAGTTGAAGGGATGAGTTACAATGCTGTAAATGAATTACCATGTAACGACTGTGCCTGGATTTGCACTGGTATACTCAAACATACAAAAATTCGAAATAGAAAATGTTATTCTTGAGTCCCGTAGCATACTTTGACGCATGGACTCAACCGACATACAAGCTTTCTTGTAGTGCGTGTTGCTCCACGGTTTGTAGCCTATAACTTCAGCGGTTTGAAGCATTTGCACAGAAAAAGGATTTTTCACTCGATCATCTATAATAGTTTTAGCGTACTGATCAGACGTGTATATTTTTCGAGCGACCCTTTTTACGACATCACATAGTAAGAACGAGTGTCCGCGTACAGGAAAGTAATAGGTCATTGCAGATAAAAATGACAAACCGTATTATTTTTATTTTGCCCACGGCACCCTGTACTATCGTATATACCTGCAGTCTACCAAAAGGAAGCATGTGGTTGTAGTTAAGATGTAGAAGGTATTATTCATATTTCACTGGAGTCTGTGGTCTTAATTTGTAAAATGCATGATCATCTTGGACTGCTTTTGGCTAACTTCTTATGTTGATATTTTGATAAATTTCTATTCTTTTATCTTGCCCCCCCCCCCTCCCCAGAAACATCATCACTGTCACTACTTGCATAAGCCAATTTTTACTTTTGAAACACAAAGATGAATAATACTAAGATATGTAAATGCTTTATTTTACAAACCTCCAAATATTATTGTGGTCAGCTTACCATATGGCAGCTGGGGCTATCTGGTGACTGACTGGAGATGCTGCATTCCAAAATATCATGAGTGACATATCACTGGATCTAAACTGATTTTCAAAATGACACACGTCTTGGACAAGTGTTGTTTTGAAACTAAATAAACGAATGGACCCCCTGTACTATCGTGAGTAAACTTTTATTTTTTATATGGGCCAGTCTAGTAGAAACCATTTTTTCCTACAATCTGATATTTCGATTTACTACTTAACATAGAATGAGTCCCCGTGGCTCAGGCGGTGGCGCGTCTGACTACGAATTTGTCGGTCCAAGTTCAAATCCCGGCCAGGGCGCTGGAGACTTTTCTCGCTGTGTTCCCATGCTTGGCGCTCTGAGGTGTACTCAGTCTCCTATCAAATTTTCAGAGTGTCTTTGAAACTCCTGGGCACCTTGGGAAGTTAAAGGCGGTCAAGCGTAAGACTGACCACCCCACCTAACTGCTTACCGTAGATCGAGAATATGTGCAGCGCTACTTCCACATCCCCCTTGAGTCGTTCACGGGGCGTGCGCATTGCAGGGGGGATAGCTTTACCTTTATTTACTAGACAAGAAACAAGTCCGTGAAGAACTTTTCTTCTTGGAAGCTGAGGTCGACACTGTTCTGAGACATGGATAGGTCAACTTTAATCATTAATCTCCAGAAAGTTAACTCGTTGCCAAAGATAACAGGAGAACTTAAAAGACTCAACGTGATATTCCTAAACAAAACAACAACAACAAAATATGCCCCATAGTTATGCAACACCCTCTCCCACCGCCACATAGTTCAACTGAGTAACGACAGAGTGAGCCGAGCAAAGGAAGCCGAGAACGAGAACATTTGGGTGAAATATATCTACTTTTCTATCGATCGAAGTTCCAAGGCAATTTCGCAAAGGAACTATTTCCAATTCATACCTAAACTCCCAAAGAACAAATGCCAGTGAAAATCAATGTACATGCAGGCATCTGTTGTGAAAGTCAATCTCTTTCTTTAGCATGGTTATTGGCTGAGTTAGAAATGTCAAACTCGAAGATAGAGTCTATAAGATATACAAACTAGCTAATTAAATATGACACTTAATAAAACGAATATAAAAAAAAAACTTATTAAAGCGTTTTGTTCATTATACATACGCACTCTTGACAATTAGAAGAAATCTCGATATTAAAACAAAATTCTCGCAAACTTTTTATATATAATTGTTAATCATCTTTAATACTTTACTGAAAATTCCATACTGAATCAGGGAATGAACACTAGCAGTTGCTTATGACAAAAAAAATCTTGGCTCATGTTTTCAAATTGAACAAAAGCATCCACAAGACGCTCTGCTATTTTGTTGACCAGCTACCGTAATAAAGACGGAATCCAAGAACAAATTGTCAAAAGAGTACCTACCACCCACCCTTTTCACGAAAGTCAGTTATCTCAGCTCAATCTTTTGCCTAGTAAACCAAAGGAAAAAAACAAACAAACAAAAGAACATTGATACTTCAACTGAAAGTTGCTGTTACAAAAATATCGATTGGTCCACAGAGAAGTGGGACCGTAAGAACGACGCGGATTGTCCTGTTTGTGATAAACTGTACTCGTCAGACAATCATGGAGAGAAATGGGTTCGTTGTACTCACTGCTTTCAGTTGTTTCATGAATTGTGTTACTTCTCAACGATGCCAAGGATTTCGTGTCTGATATTTCCTTCTTTTTTTATCTTCTTTGATGGCTGAATTATTAATTTATTTAAGAATTGGAAAATATTAATATTTTTTTTATCTCTTTTCATCGGATATTGATATGAACTTACTGTTAAAACCAGAATATATTAATCAATTGTTGAAATATTGTGTAAATAAGATGTACGTCACTACTTCCACATACTACTGATTTATGTAAAGGGAAAGGAATCAGAGAACGAAATTATTAACCTAATTTTCTGAAAATCAAATGATATATGATTTTGAAAAAGTACTTTTAATGACACTTGATACTTCAAGTTCGACTCTATGAACATTAACTATTGAATCTTAGAATTATCACAGAATGTGTGTATATTTTTCCAAACTTGTATTGCTGAAAAAAAAATCTTCTACAGAATGCATAATGAAAGTAATGAGTGAAAAATAAGCCCCTTACTTTATCTTGGTGGTGTGGAAATGAGTTTTAAAAACTGACATCAAAGTTTCATGGTTTATCTTGCTCTACATACACTCACTGCTTTGTTCTTTGTACTTTATTCACTGTACTTAATGAAGGCGATGAGAGATAAGATACAATGTATCAGCATTTCGACTATTTTGCTCAGTACTATAAACGAAAAGAAAATTGCATATCTAAAGTAAATAAGAACTTTACAATGTACCTCTCAGAGTTTATTGCCACCAATAACACATGGCTGTATTAACATTATTTAGTGATATTTAGCACAAGGCACTTAGGTTATTTCAATTTCATTTCAATTGAGCTTAGTGAATCCGACCTATTAGCATTCTAGCTGATGTGAAATAAATTGTTCAGTCCCAAATCTTTTACCATCGAAAAAAGACCAAACTTCTAAATTGTTTTCAGTTAGAATATAGACATCAGCTTCACAGCCATGAGGCACATAAAAGACGATATTTGCCTATAGACATGGATCACAGACAAATAATATTTCTCGTACTTGTGGTCTATATACGTCAAGTTTTCTGACAGCATCTTATGTTTATTTGACTTCTATCGATACATGCATGGAAATAGCTTGTTTGTATCAAGACTAAGTTTTCCTCCTTAACCATGCGTTCATTAACTCTTCTGTGGATCGATGAAAAACAAAGGGTTCAGGAAGAAACTTATGTTTTGTTTCGAGTATGGTGTTCGATAGAGCAGAAACATAGACTCTATGAAAAGGTGAAGAAAGAATTGGAAATGTTAGCACCGAGATGATTTAAAAAATGAATTAAGGTATTTCAGCCAAATAACGCCAGCTTAAGAGCATATCTGATGTAGCTAGTAAACCAAGGTAGGTCCTAGTTAGAATTCCAAAACAGCTTGTGTGAAAACGTGCTTAAGTCTCCTACATACCAGTGGAGTTATACAAAGATTCGTGTACAATGAGGGCGAGGAAAAATACGAAAAAATCTTTACATTGTGGCGTTATTAGGAACATAGGTTCCTAATAACGCCACCCTCTTAGTTGAATGGAAATTTGTCCAGAGACTTTGCATTAACCTTGTAAACTAAAGCGACGAACACAAGAACAATTGTCAGGCACTTTGGTGACTACAAATAGGCCAATATATATCACACATTCAGTGTGAAATTCATGCAGGTAATAAAAAAAATCTTACAAAATAATAACTCTCGCTATGAGAGAAATTCAGAAATGCTATCTTATTTAATCTAGAAAATACAAAAAATGGATGTAAATGTGTAAATTACAAAGGTATAGTATAAATTGTGCTGTTATTAAGATATTCGCGGTGGCGTTATTGGGGTACACCATAGATGATCATATTACCACTTTATTTTCCTACATATTACAAAACTTTCGGTAGTTTCTTCTGCTTGCGGAACAACAAGACATTCGACTCTTTTGATATGGTATGACTTTCAGATATTAAGACTCACAATCGATGTGAAATTAAGGAAAATGCACCCACCTGACTTAACAATGACCTTCTTTGTCGAGACCACAGCACCAAATGTGCGTCATGGCAGCTCTCTTATGATCACTAGCGCAGTTATTTTCTGGAAGTACTACTAGAGGGCATCTGCCTTCATATTCCTATTTCTAAATTCCTACCACCTGTTCTCGTTTCCAAAATACCGGAGGGTGGCATTAAAGAGCTCAGTGGCGTTATATGGCTGAACTAACTTAGATACAGAAGAATCCAAATGAAAACACAATGAAGATAATAGGTTAGAGATGAACAATACAACAAAAAGAAGAAGAACAAATGGTTATCGCAGAGATTTATAATGTGAGATTCAATTGAAAGTATAGATGAAGAAAAGCGAGGAAGAAGAAGAAACAAACTTCGTGACAGTGTTAAGGAAATAGAAAGGAATGAACAAGATCGAGATGAATGGAAAGGGAGCCTGCCTTGAAGGACCTGCCGCTTTGGAAAGAACACTGTGATGGACTGTCGTAACAAGTGTAGTACCCCAGGGAAGCATCCTAGAACCGTTGCTATTCGAACTTTATCTTAATAGCATCCCAAGTAATCACATTCGCTTCTAGAATATTCGTAACCGCATCGATTGCAACACATTTACTGATTCCGCGGATTAGCACACTACGCCTACACCTTTTCATAACACAAAGACTCTGTGTACTGTTACAACATAACTTACACTACCATGAACACGGCAATTCTGTAATCAGAAAGGTCTATGCATATCTTTATTTACCCAGGTGTCTGTAGAATCTCTTATCGTGGCAGCTTTAATTATCTTTATCGCTTGTCCCTTGATGATCGTAACGTAATCCATTCCGATCTGAGAGTAGAGTTAATACGATAACTTTAAAGCGCTTAGAACGGTTACATTATTTTTATCTTTACTTTAAGGTTCATGCAATTAGGTTTTCCCGCCTTTATAGTTCTATGTCGCTACTTCAAATTTGAGTGTAGGTAAACGGAAAATAATTTCCTTAAAATAAAGTTTGTTTCGTACTTCAATAATTAGTACAATTAGTTATAAAGAAATGCTATTAGTAACATCATTCTATCCCCAAACGTTTTTGCTAGTTTTTCTTTAACATTATTTGAAGTATGGAACGGTCTTTATCCCGTGAAAGTTTCCTGCTTATCTGCACTGGAATTTGAATTCAAACGAAGCACGTTTAAACATACAAAAAAGTTGGATTTTATGAGATAAGGAACGTTTACAAGGAGCTAAGGATTTGCTAGTGGGGTGTTATTTCGTACGATAAACTAGAGCTAGCTGGGATAGGTGTTCTTTTTCTAACAACGGAATTCATTAATTTCTTGTTGTAATTAGAAAATAACTGCTGAATAGTAGTTGCTTGCGAAGACTTATAAAGGAACGAGTAAGACTAACCTTCAGTAAATATCACCTTCCATACTTTTTTGTTATTACATTCTTTTCTTTAGTTCACACTGTCTCCCGTATCCTTAAATCTTGCCAACCTTAATTTGACTCATGTCCCGATGTCATACAATGATAAAACTTTGCACAGCGACGTAAGCTGGTTGAAAATACAATATATCATCGCTACTTTCATATAATAATCCACTACTGGATGAGGCCTCTCCCGGTCTATCGCTCCCACGCTGACCAGACGTGTTAAGAGAGGAGATCCGAAGCTCTCAACTGTGATCACTACTGTCTTTTATTCACAGCAGGTCCCCATTTGCATGACGATGCTCTGCCGAAAGCGCAGATGCTTCAAGACACGTTGAACCGTCGTTATCCCGATCATGAGGTTTACTGTTTCTTTTAGATTGCAATTCATCTTCCTTAATACTATCAAAAAGTTGTTTCCACTGTTTTCTTCTTCTGTTTTCCGTTTAACACTATCTTCAACAGCATTGCTCAGTTTGTAGCCCATATGTACACAATGTCATTACCATTCATTAATATATTCTGTATCGAGATGTTTTTTTTTACCATTCTACTCCAAGTACACATTTCGAATGTCTCCATTATTCATTCTTCGCCGCTTCATAGGAAAGTTTAGAATATATAGAGAAAGAAATGTTGATTTCTTTCAAATGTTAATCAACATTGTGTTTTTAAAGTTCCTTGTTTAACTGCACACAACATCACCATTTTGTGCACATTTAAAAGATTCGGGTAATTGTATATCGTTCTTTAACGGAATGCAATTCTAGAAATCTCTCCTGTAAGATGGTAAGAAGAACATAAAATTGCCTTTAGTTCCTACAAGGAATTACGCTGCATGCATTAAATCCTTGAGTGGACTCCACGATTTGACCCTTTTTTCCATTACTTCGATGAATTAAATGAGTTCAGGGTGAATTACAGAAAAAAACACGTTGATTCATAATGAGTTTGCGAGTTTTCTAAATGCAGTTTCTTTGTTTCTTAAGAAATGAAGTGTTTGTTAAAAATGTTGGTCAGGAGAAAGGCTACTCTCAGAACTATTCTTTTTTTCTTTCTAGCTCTTTCTCTGTTGCATTATTCTTTATTTCTTTTCTGAGAAAAAAAATACAGTAGGTCAAGGTTTAGGCTAACACATTCGCAGAACATTTGAAATGAGTTTCCAAACATAGCTTGTTAGAATTGAAAGGTTCGTTCATTGTACTTCTTAGAAATAATAAAGCTACTTTGATATTGTTTTTATGTACTCTTTGTTTCAAGACATATGCAATAAACAGTGCAGTATGCCAATAAAATAATGAGATTGGCATTACTACTACTACATCCTAGTTTGTGTTTTTTTCCCAGAGATTTGTATAGTATCCACAGCGAATGCAGGGATTTGTGCAGCGCAGGGCATTAAACTAATAAGTTTCTGACCTTTCTATCTTCTTCATTCCTTTCCGATTTAAAGTCATCATCGAGGAACTTGTGAAAAACTTATAATAATAATATAAAGAAATAATATTAATAACAGTAAAACAAATAACACTATTTACAATATGACGTTATATGCTTTCAAAATTATCATTTACGATCCTTACATATTATTTATATTTCTCGTTTACCTATAGAAGCACTCATATGGTACTACCACGTGCATTTGATCTATCCTCTATCATTTTGTATCACGTAACAATGTAAACATACTGTCGGGTTTACTGTAAAAAAATCACTGAAAACATGCGTGTTAGTAATATTGCTGTAAAATGAACGATTGAATAACATTAAAAGTATTTCTACGATGTATAAAATTATCCATAGTTTCACTGTAAAAGCAGCATAGTTTACTGTTCACTGTAAAAAAAAAATAGTTCCTTAAAATTGAGATAAAAGTTCTTATCTAGGAACCGAGATTTTTCTTCTTCTTAGAAATGAGATACCAGTATTCTCGTTTCATGGCGGTAGCGGTTTGAAAATAATATCATTGATCTCATTCCCAAATCTGTATGTTCTCATTTTTAATGAAATGAGAAGGCTAATCTCTCATTTCTAAGAAAATTGTGATTTCATTTCCAAATCAGTATATTCTCATTTTAAATTGAATGAGAAGGCTGTTACCTCATTTCTAAGAAAATTGTATTTCGATGCAGAGATAAGAACTTCTTTCTCAGCTTTAAGAAACAGTTTCTTTACAGTGTATCATCTGTGGTTTTTACATTTATATTATTGTCCTTGTGTTGAGAACGATTTCACAGTAAAACCGACAGATTTTTCACTGTCTATATACCGCAGCGATAAGAAGTACTGTCATGTAACAGCAACTAATGTTTGTGTCGACACCAGTACTTTTGCTCACCAGCAGGGCATGGAGAAAAATTCAAATATTCTTTGTCGTGAAAGAGATATATCACAATTAGAGTTCCTTTGTTAATCGTCAAAGGTTCATATTCCTAAAATTTGTAATAAAATTTATTGATTGCTGCTTAGTAGAGTTTCCATCTTTCTGACAACATTCACAGAATTGCTGGATTTTTTCACTAACCCAAGAAGAATTAACATTTTTTAGTGTCTAATTCTTGGCAAAAGTTTATTCTTATGGGTTCAGACATTTGCTAATTTGGCCTATTATGCTGCTACTAAATGCACGAGGTTTCTTGATCTAATTGGCACAAGGAGTATTGTAATACATAAACTTTAATACATAAATTTATCTTGTATTTTAATTCACTTACAACCAAGTTACAATTGAAGACAAACCGGGAAATTGTCCATTTTTTGGTAAATTGCGTTAAGAGTGCCATCTGTTAGCTCTTTGAACAACCTTATTAACAAAGTATCATGCATGAAGAGAACGACCGGATAAACATGCTCTTCCTTTCTGGTGTTTAATTGTAATTAAAGTAATGTTATAGTTTATCCATTTTCGAAGTAAGTTATATTGATCTTTTTTAAAACTTGGATATTACTATCTTTGGTTTTTTTCATATCTCTGGCTTCAATACTAACTCATGATCTAGATAATAACCTCATTAATTACCCTTTAAATCTTAAAACAACAAGGAGTTTTAATAAATGGATCAAATTAATTTGGGCATGAAAGACATTAACGGGCTGCAAATTCTACACCTCAGTTAAGACTTCAGAATTTGTCTGCAAATCTGCACGTTAACCGGCTACTTTTTGAACATGGACCTTTATTTTAGTAACGAATAGCGGTTTACTAGATTTAAGCGTCATTTTTTTTTCATGATTTATAATGGATCTATTTGATCCAGAAAACTATTTCCAGGTAAGAAACCTGCATGATCGTTGCTCTTGTTATTTCCCGAATAAACATGACGGACTAGGAATAGCTCGATTTGCAAATGGCTACTGATTAATAGCAACTTACAAAACCTCATCAGTCTTAAATTATATTCTTCCACCTTAATTTATATTCTTAATCAACATTATCTTACAACAGTTAACAATAATTTTCGTTATAATTTTATCGAATGAAAAGTAGTTTTGCATACAATTATAGTGTTGAACAAAGTAAGCATTTCTATAAAACAGCGAATTAAACTGGTTTGTATAAATAAAAAAAAACTATATTTATTAAAATAAATATACTTTCTAAGTGTAAACTTTTGCGTATCTGGTACACTATAAAACAAGTACTTTGTTTTACAAATATTTTTTTAATATTGTTTTGCAGTGGCGTTGCTAAGAATAGGCAGGGAAGATAGTGCCTCTCCATATAAAATACCAATTTTTTCACTTATTTTGTTTTCATTGTAACTTGCTTTGACTTGAAATTATGTG
Organism: Lepisma saccharinum; assembly: GCA_022664845.1. Lineage (NCBI taxonomy): Eukaryota > Metazoa > Arthropoda > Insecta > Zygentoma > Lepismatidae > Lepisma > Lepisma saccharinum. The sequence goes on from JAGDQP010002525.1 coordinate 94,113, forward strand.
TTTAAGAAGAAGTAAAGCTGAGTATAGCCTGAATATTATAGCAGCAACAGGAGAATATTTTGTGTTAATTCTTATGAACATCTTTTCATTACACACTATGTCTACAAATTTCTTTATCTTACGGTTCTCCACTGATTGCAAATTTAAGATCACTGTTTACTCTTAAAAGTATCTTGAACTTCTTTTTAGTCTAATTTTGTCCATCTGTCTGTCTGTAATGCACATTTGAGCTTCAACGAAAGCAAGAAGTGTGAAACTCATGAGAGGTAAAATCTCACCGATACAGGAGGAGGGAAAGCATGCGCAGAGGTGTCGGTTAGGGCCTAAGTTGAATGTATCATCCCGGTATTTGCCTGGTATGATTGAGGAAAACCTTGAGAAAACCTCAGCCAGAATGACCGGCCGCTAGTATTGAACCCATGGTCTCCCCTATACGCTATATAATAATAATAATAATAATAATAATAATAATAATAATAATAATAAT
>JAGDQP010002526.1:3568-44541 GCA_022664845.1 Lepisma saccharinum
GATCTCAGGAATCACCTCCCGAAGTTTATCCACATCTTTCTGTTCAGTTACAATTGTCAACATTTGATTTTGGATTCCAAGTTGGCAACCCTGTATCTCTTACACGAAACGGAATTCGATGTTTTGCCAGAGGACTTTTTTTTTTCGTTTTTATCTCAGAAATCATCTCCCAAAGTTTTCCTACATCTTTCTGATGAGTTACAATTGTGAACTGTCAATTTTGGACTAAGTTGGCAACCCTGTATCTCTTACACGAAGCGGAATTTGAGAATACGAGAGAGGACTTGTTTTTTTGTTCTGATCTCAGGAATCACCTCCGGAAGCTTTCCCACATCTTTCTTTCCTGTTACAATTGTCAACAGTCAATTTTGGGTTCGAAGTTGGCAACCCTGTATCTCTTACACGAAGTGGAATTCGAGAATTTGCCAGAGGATTTGTTTTCTTGTTTTGATCCCAGGTCCCGAAGTTTTTCCATATCTTTCGGGTTCACCCTGTATATATCATGAATAATTAATTATTAAAGAATGTTCAGTAGCTGTCAAGTCTTTATGACACTTTAGTTTCACTTAAAAAAACATTAAAGATAATGAAGAACTCGATTTACGAAAGTTCACAATGTCGCGCGCTATCTACTAGGCGCGCCGGTGACAATTGTCACTGACCCGCACTAAGTCGTGACCCGGTGGCCGTGACAACGTGACGTTGGTGGTCAGATGAAATACTCATGATTTCCACTGGAACGTGAGAGTTCTGAGACACAGCTAGAATAAGGTCACAAAGTTAGCACATATGATTAATTGAGCAAGTAGTGGTTTGTGGGATTGATTATACGTAGTGGTACGTGAAATCTTCTAACAAACTCAGTAGACCATACGTTCCATTCCAGATTACTAATGTAAATTGAATATAAAAAGAAAATGAATGAATGATAAATCCTCTACTAATTTCTACTAGAAAGAGCCAAGATTGCAAGTTCAAACTCTATTAACATAGAAACTAGAAAATATTTAAAATCGAAGTTGGCATATTTGTTATTGGCATAGCAAACTTTACATGCCCCACATTTCAAACGTGAATGAAGCATATTACATGCTGATAAATTTTAGGGTTGAAACAAGTTTTGTGCCAAACTAATGGAAGAAATATTTCTCCTCTCAAAACAAACAGAAAAGGGGGCTAGTTTCTACTAATTTCTGAAAACATTAACTGTTCCGAACATGCCACTGTGAATTCAAGCTATTGCAACTATAACATTCTAATAAGTAAACACTAATGAACTAGTGTTTATAATCTGCAGAGATCGAATAAACACACAGACACGCACAAGAGAGAGAGTGTGTGTGATGGTAGAAGCAATGAGTAAGAGAAAAAGATAAAGATGAATAAAAGAAAGAGAGATAGAAGGGAAAGAGACGAAGACATGAAAAGAAAACGTAATGAAAGGGAGGGAGAGAGAAAGACTAACAAAAAACATGAAAACTACCTTGCTTTATCATCATATATACTAAAAACAAACAAGCACAAACAGTGTTTAATCTCTAATTGTCGTCATCGATGAATTTTGTCCCGTGGCTCTCCAACCAGAGATGACTCTGCTTTCAGCCATCATTTTATACGAAAAGACCGCGGCTGGGTGGAAATCGAACCCAGGCAGTCAAATTGAAAGCGTAAGACGATAGCCATTACACCACACATTACATTGTCCAACAGCTGCTTAGCAAATATTATACTTTTTTAAAAAAAAAAATAAGAACAAGAAAAGTTATGGTGAATTATCTGTTCTTAATTGTCTTGTTAACTCTCCTTTACTTTATTTTACCTTCTCCTACCAATATTCGTAAATCGTCTTCTTTTTCGTGACACCGCATTTTGCAAGGAGAGAAATCTTTTCCACTGTAGATGTCTCGGTGCGTTGCTTCCACATCCTTTAGGAGTCGACGTTTAGTAAGAGAAGTCACTATTCGATTGTTCACTATTGTTTGCTCTTAAAAAATGTTTGACTAAAAGAGGGTTTGAACGAATGTTAACTGGTTTTAATACCCACAAGTCGACCACTTTACTGCTGGACTATCTTGGCGGCCTCAATAGTTACGTTAGGAAATCATTATTCAGGTTTTGAGCTAATCTTTGCAGACAACTGTTCTTTTTTCTGTTCATTATTTACATCAAAGTGTACGTAAAAATTTATTTATTCTACGACTTATAGTGAAATACTGCCACTAATATTCGCAATAAAATAATCTAGCTAAAATTAAAGCAACTTATACAATAATTTCACTGAGCAGGTTCAAGTTGAAGGCATGTTTATAACAATAAGTATTATTAATATCGTTGTTATTATTATTACAGTGAAACTTCCGATAACGAACACCTCTGAATAGCGGAGACCTGTTAAAACGGACAATTATAACTTCCCAGCAGAATAACATTGAATCTTATAGAAGGAAACACTCTCAATAGCGGACTCTCTTAAAAACGGACACGAATAGGTAGATACGAGGGTAACATGTGGTGATCGCCTGTACCGGTTTCTGCTCAATATAATTTTTCAGATGTTAGTCGTCGTCTTATCTCGAGGACAAATGAAGACTTAACTTTTAACCTCCTCTTCCTTTTACAATGTTGCTAAGAATAATCGGCTGTTCTTATTATGCTTGTCAACAATAGCAAGTACAAAGCAATACAATCAACACACACACAACGACAATAACAAAATTCAGTAGCATTATTGAAACTAGTAACAAAACTCAAACGGAAACAAGAACACTTTTCTACTTCTAAAACATTGCAGCAATGTTACACGGAATTGTCTTGCTACAATTAATGTACAGTAATTTAGATAAAACTAATGTAAAGTGATTTAATTTGTACGTCAATTTCTTATTTCAATTGCTTATTAGCCGCTTAAGGTTTTCATGGGAATGTCTAAATAGCAGACACCTCCTGATGGTGTCCAGCTTTTTAGATCCCAGTGGTGTTTGCTACTCGGAAGTTTCACTGCATTAATAATAAAAAAAATAATAATAATAGTAGTAGAAGTAAAGTTTGAAAGTATATCAATGACATCTTTTCTTAAGAATGTGTTTTGTTAAGCAATCCACAGAACTTTGATATGTTTACTTCATCATTTAAATGTGTATAATTAAATCCCTTTTTATTAGCATGAGCTTGATATAATTCGTTTAATAATAATACAGAAAATTAATAAACATTACAGGAGTGGCGTTAAGTTTCCACAACTAGAATGGTACAACGAGGGGACACGTATATTTGGGGAGCCTTTATCCTAAAATGTGTTCAATATCATTATCGTACATACATGTAAGTGTATTGATTTTTAACATTTTTGTAGTAGATCTGGGGCACGGGAACATTTTGGTGAACCCGGGTTTCCCCGACCCCGTATTGGTGTTGTCCCTGCTTCGCCAACTTTTACACTCCTCGTCATATAATAGGTGGACTTATATTATTTTCACCACAAACGTTGACTACTGATATGCCTTTTCTTTAATATATACTGATATTTTCAGCATTGTAAGTATATACTGATATACTGTCGTATATTACCTTCCTAACAAGAAAGAAAGTTATTAAGGTCTATGAAAATCGATATCCTAATCTCGTTGAACTATCTTGATGTTGGCCTAGTTGTGCGTAATTCACTTTGCTTAACGTCCTAAAAAGATTTTTAAAAAAGTAGATAGTCTAATTTGTAATGGTAAAACATTGAAGTTATTGACTCATTCAGAGTTTATGAAAACGTTACAAACCATTTGAAAATTATGTTCGTAAGATTAACCGCAGCCCTGAAATTAGGTGTCGATGCACCGGCCACTATGTTTAGTGCATCGGTGCCATTTGTTGATAATTTTAATTGGACATGGATGTGTTCTTATAGGCCTATAGTGTTTTGGTGCAAAGAAATTGAAATCCGATCATAAACGTTTAATAAAAAATACATTAAAAGTAGGAAACGACCGCGCTAAGCTACACAATTTTTAAAGAATGGCTAATAGAATAACGCCATGTTGCCATCGGCTTGAGTCTGAGATACCTAAAGACCATAAATAAAATTCAATTCTATTCATGCAGCCGTTTATTTCCTTTATTGAAACTTTATTCGAGGATCGCATAATTTGATCGCAATTGTTATTGTAAGAGATCGCCTTGCTGAATTATTTTTAAATTTTCATGATCTGATTGGCCTCAAAGCGTTCATACTCATTCAGTTTGTTTGAATTTCTTGCAAGTCACTATCAGAGGTTTTAAATATACATTTTCCATTCATTCTTCTGAAATGAACCCAATTCTGTATGAAACTCCAGATCACTTCCAAAAAACAAAGATGACTAGTCGCAACAATGGTATCATTCAAATACCAGATAGGGTAACTGATAAAGTTATCAAGAGCCTTATTAAGGGGCGGTCTAAAGGGTCTGCAGCCCAGGGGCAATAACAGAATTTATAACTCAGAGTGAGTATCAATAGCCCAGGGCTCCAAATAGCCGAAGTTAATGATGAATAAGTTTATTGTTGTTGGTTCATGAATACCCAGATTATAAACGCAGATCCAGGGATTTACTCGAACGGTCTGCATCTCTTGCAGTACTGCATACTTGTGTAGACTTTTGCGTTTTAGTAGTTAGTGCAGGTGCACCTCTGCTCGTTGACCGAAAGATGATGCAGGTAGTGTAATATAGTGCAAACACGTTCTGCTCTTCGGCGAGTGCAACAGAGTGCAGACAATTAGCAGGTTGTATTGCGTTCTCAGTATATGAATGAGACAAGAGCTTATATGTGGCGCTACTTACTGATAAAAAGAAACTTAAATTTCTGTGTCCAACTTAACTTGCACGTCAATATTCGCTGTAATGTCGCTGTCACATCCGTTGACATTATTTTGCACTCCTTCACTTTTCAGTACAGGTGACGCAGTTCAAACGAACAAATTCAAAGTATATTAAATAAGTATAAGAACAAGTTATGTGCTCGTGACAAATCCAGACACGGTAAGGCAGCAACATTTCAAGGACATCTTCGTTCAAACTTAACTGTTCTAAAAGATTTCACACAAGTGAAGAAGAGCATCAAAGTGAAAGTGACATTAACTAGAAAGTTCAAAAATCCTGTTCGTATTCCCCAAATAAAAGGAGAAAATGTCTGAAACTACTTCTGACAATTCCTTTTTCAATTTGAAAATGGGCAAACAGCTCTTCGAAACGTTGATAAAATGTACAATTATACAGTGTAATCTCTTTAACGAAGAAGGAAGCAAGAGAAGGTAACATTATTGTATGATATGTTTCCCACACAACTTTTTAGTAGGATCATATGCATGTTTCAGAAAGGAAAGGGAAAGAATATTAATTCTTGTTTCAAACGGAATAAATAGTAGTTGTAATTTTCCTTCAATGTGGTAGTTGTGCTTGCAACCTATATTATGTTATTATAGCGATGAACATAACGTAAGAAAAGCGTAAGATTAGATTCATATTTATTAAAAATATTAATTAAGTAGTCTTTCAACTAAATATAAAAAATAAAATAATTATTTCTCTCCGAGATGTATATTAGATTGTAACCTAAATGCTGAACATGCAGGCAATTAGGTTATTCTTTATTACAGATGGAAATATCACACAAATTAAAGTAAACCACTTTAATCAAATGTAATTCAATATTCCCTCAGGTAAAGCATTTCAATAAAACAAGAAATTATGCATATCTTCATAGAATTATCTAACGACTATGGTTCAACATTATTAACCAACAGTGCCAACCACTTATTAGCATTGTTTTATTAAGGTATTTCTCCTAGATTCTTAAATTTTCATATCAGTACCAACGTTTCACTGAATTCAACATCAACTAACTTATTACCAAATGATTTAGTATTTCCTGTATAAATCTGACAGCAAACATTGTTCTTCAAAACCTAAATTTCGAAAATCCATAAAATCATGACTCAAAGTAGTTCATACATTTTATAAAAAACTGTTGTCTTCGTCTTCTTCCTTTAATTTGTTTTATCTGTCAACATGAAATATTTAAATCTAAATTCTTGAATCAAGCTAAATACTTAATTTTCCCATTTGTTTCACACTCTAACAACTTACTTTCAGATTGTTGAACAAGATAATGAATTTAGTAACGTAACTTAAGAATGCATAAAGGTAATTGTTATATTCTTGGAAAGAAAAGAAGTTTTTATAATGATTTTGAGAAAAATACAGTTCCGTTCCTACTTTTCTCCTCGATTGGAATAAATTAATCATTATTTTTTTTTTAAAGTTAAAACAATAAAACTCTTGTTAATGTGGATGTTTTCTACTAGGAATGCAGGTACAGTATTACTATAAGAATTTCAAGTTGGCTTAAATGTTTTCTATCTTTAACTTGTGTTGAATTCTGAAATACAAAATTTGTATGCTTCTCAGTCTTATATTGTAGTCGTACAAACACTTTTGAAGATGTACAATAGCTTGATATTTTGATTGTTAGTTAAATATATCTTGTGTATTTAAATAAGGTTTATCAAATAAAAAACATATATGTAAATAAGACATCAAAATAGTGTTTGATTTAATAATAAGTACCTCTAAATTATTGCTCTCTCGGATATGATTGGTGCACCAGCGGAAAGAATACATGTTAAGAGTGAATTTATATGATAAAAATATGTAAAATTCTCTAAGATATATTTTATGTATATATTTTTTATATATATATATTTATACTATTTGTTTGTCTGACAGACATGATGTCATGTTTTGTGAATGTTCGACCATATTACATAAACCAGCAACGAAAGAAAATGAACATTCGAGTTAAAAATACTCTAGCATTTTGGTTCAGTATCATTATGAGTGTGACTGAAAGAAAAATATTGTATTGTTAAAAGAAATTATGTAATAAGAGATTTTGTTTTTTGTAAAATAAATCTCCTAATTTAATATTATTGATTTTTTTCTTATATTACCCAAGGATATGCCAATTATTTAACTTGTCAAACAGAAAATAACACCAGCTCAAGGATGCTTGTAAATTTTGAAAACTAAGTTGACTCTCTGAATGTTGTTCATTATTCTGAAGATATTAAATGATTGGTTTATTAATATTAAGACATCGTAGAGTCTATGCAACAAAAAACTAGTATTTAGAAAATATTTGTCAGTTGAGAATGTTCAATTCTTATTGTATTTTTGCCCTCTATTTTGCATTTGAAAGGTCCCAGGTTTGAACCCAGTTGTTGGTCATTCTGATTAAGGTTTCACCAGGCTTTTCTCCCTTTCACATCAGGCTAATATTCAGATGGTACGTTCTAAATTATGCCCTGCTCGACTTCCTTCACTTCGTGTGCCAGAGATACTTAAGGCCATAAATACAATTTAGTTCATTTGCGCATATTATGTGTGTAATTCTAGTACTCTTGTACTCGTATTTTTAAGTTTTCCAATACCAATTTACCTGCTTCTTTTCAAGGTTTTTAGGGCTAAAAATTTGAACTCAGGCCCAATCCTCTAAGTCATCAACTCATCATAAATCCACACCAACACTTTCTGTAAGTACTATATTTGTTAACCAATAAGGTATTATGATTTATCATATATCATAATACCTTAATCATTCTCATCATAATCATTCTTATTTAAGTTCTTTTGAACTTTTTTACCTAAACCTGACTTCTTTTGAACTTTTTTACCTAAACCTGACTTTCTACAAGGTATTTGATTAATAAATGCGAAACATACTTGGGAAGAAAGTACCATTTTACCATACGATATTTTTTTATTATTATTATTAGATTCGCCAATCGGTCATAGTTTTCTATATTGTTGATGCATTTACTGTAACTGGAAATTCTGCTTCAAGACTATGGTATACTATGAAAAGACAAACTACCTACACGGACGAAATAAAAAATTCCAATTAAGAAGATATAAATTTTTGTATGTTTTGAAAGAAATGAGATATAAAGAATACACTCGCTGCTCATGATGTCAATGTCAAGGGAAGTGCTACCGAATCATTCATATGTAACACGATTTCATCAATTTCTGTTCATTAACGGCTAACCTGGATCCTCGGATTTAGTTATTGGTTTATTCATAAATAACCACTTCTTTATCCGAGTCGGTACTTAACGTCTTTCTGGAGGATTAATATATTTATTCCCTGTTCATCAGTTGTGTCACATCAGTTTTTCTTTTATTGCAATTTTTATACCATACCTTCATTGGTTGTGTCACACCTGCTGTTTCTTTATTGTACTTGATGTCAGTTTTGTTCCATGCCTTCATTAAGTGCTACATCGCTTTCCACTGGGTCATTCCATTGTATGTGGTGCAGCACTGACCGCTCGACTATTCTCAATTTTTTTAATATTAGGTGTGTGAGAACCCTTAGGAAATGGTAGTTCAAAACTACAAATGCGGTAGGAATCTGAAATTTCCACAGATACTAGTTCTGTGGGGTAGTGTTATGCTGCAAAAATGTGGACTTTGAGATTCCAGTACTAACTGAGATACAGCAACTTTATATCTGGGAAAAAGCTCGTTTTAATCAAACACTCTGAGAAGTAAATTGATAAAAGTTTAGGGTATAAAATACTAGTAATGTAAAAAAAAAAAAAAAAAAAAAATCTAAATTTGATATGTATTTGGCGGAATGGCCATCCCAAAACCAGTCCTGTATGTCAATTTCCTCTCTCATGATGTGAACACGCCTTCGGCGAAATGTTGCCGCATTCTTATTGTGTTTGTATACCTGTCTAGTTCACCTGTCTTGGAATTGTAATATGTAAGTACTTCTCTTTACCTTATTTTATCATCTTATGTATATTTTAACGTGTAATATGGCATGTATTTTCTTCTCTGGATGCTGAAATCAAACGTGATATTTTTTCCACATATAAAATTGCTGTAACTGTTAGTAGTGAAATCTCAAAATTCACATTTTTGCTCTCATGTACCCTTGATTTGATTCTTCTTTTAGTCTGACCAATATAAGATTTCTGACAAGAGAATTCCATTTCGTATATGCCGTCTGTCTCTTCCGTTTCTATTACCCTTTTGTGTTCATTGAAAATGTTGTGTAATGTCATGTTTGGTTTCAAAATCCCTTGTACCCCGAACCTTCTATATAGCCTTTGTAGTTTTTTGGATCTCCCGCTGAAGCCTGGAATCCCTGTTTTAACCTCCGTAGGTTTTTGATCAATCGTCGGTTGCAGATTTATTTTGAATTTGTTTTTTGATCTAACTTTTTTCCACAATACATTCATTTCCTCCTTTGTATATCCATTCTTCTCGCCCATGTCAATTATCTGCCTTACCTCCTTTTTTAACACTTCTTCACCGTTGCAGAGTTTTATGGCCTTAAGAACATATTTTTCCACACATTTTGCTTCATCTGTGCTGGGTGTCCCGAATTTTTATAAATATACTCATCACCTGCTGTTGGTTTCCTGTAAACCCTTGTATTGAATATTCTTTCTTTCTTTTCTACTAAAATATCCAAATATGGCAGAGAACGCCCGTTTTCATCTTCCCTTGTTAATGAAATATTCTTTGTTCGCGGTTTAGTTTTTGATAAAGGGCGTCTACTGTCTCTTTGTTTTGCCCTATTACAAAATAATCATCAGCGTATCTAACACCCATTACAATGCCTAGATTTTTTTCCAAGAACATTACTTTCAAATTTATCCATAAAGAAGTCTGCTAACACTGGAGAAAGTGGATTACCTATGGATAAGTCACTCTTTTGAAACCAAATATGGTTGTTGAATTTACAATAGTTGCAATCAATACATATTTGGAGGCCCCTGGTATATTCGTCTGCTATTAGCTGGTCTACACCCTTGTACAAAAACCACGCGTGCATTATGTCCAAAGTTTGTTAGCGCGGGACGCTGGGGAACATTTTTTTTAAAATCAAAGCTGCTTAGGAATGATTTATCTGTGTCCTGTACATTTTTTAACTTGTTCACAACCTGGAATGAGTTCTTTATTGTGAATTCAAAGCTTGGATGTAATTCCCAAATGACCTTCAACAGCTTCTTTGCCAATTTGTAAGCTGGGTGATGGTACGCCGTCACAATCGGTCTCCACCGACGGTTGATCCAAAAACCTACGGAGATTAGAACAGGGATACCAGACTTCAGCGGGACATCCAAAAAACTACAAAGACTATATAGAAGGTTCGGGGTACAAGGGATTTTGAAACCAAACATGACATTACACAACATTTTCAATGAACACAAAAGGGTAATAGAAACGGAAGAGACAGACGGCATATACGAGATTGAATTCTCTTGTCAGAAATCTTATATTGGTCAGACTAAAAGAAAAATCAAAACAAGGGTAAAAGAACACCAAAGATACATAGCTAAACAATCGGACAGGTCAGAATTGTCACAACATGTAATAGAATAAGGGCATCATATCGTAGGAGACAAAAAAAGCAAAACATTCAGAACACAGAAAGAACGAGACATTTGGGAAGCAGCTTTCATCATTAAGAGAGGAGACAAATTAATAAACAAAAAATCAGGAAACTTAAGGGAACAATGGGGAAAGCTGTTACGGAGGGAACGGGTTAATTAAAAATCAGTAACTGGCAACAATGTTAAACCACTGTATTGTATATAGAGGTATACGTAAATTAATTGTAGAAGATCACAGCTGAGGAAGCTCCAGCGAGTGGGGCGAAATATTCTGGAAAATAAATATTTTTCTCTAAACGGTGTATTTTATTAAAGTATTCAGGATGTTAAGATAAATACCGTAAATTTTAGAAACCTTATTAAATTTTTACGTTTGCTGTTGCTATGTGGCCATTTTTTAAATTATGTCCTGATTCTTGAGTTACACAAAACTAATATGTATACTATTTATAGGATGTGCTATGATTATCGCTATGTAGGCATTAAAAAAGGGGCCACGTAGCGAAACAAACGTAAGAGACTGAATTAGATCTGAAAGTTAGACCTATTTTGGATTAAACACGAAATGGACAAGCAATGTCAACTGTTTTCCCTTGGGCCTTTTTTCATATGTTACTTGAATGTTCCAATATAGATTTCAATGCTTGAGGTATATGTTATAGAAAACTCAATCTTATAGTCAATAATATCCCAAAATATGGAATGGGCACATGTGTGCAATGAAGAGAGTATAAAAATTGTGAAACATGTTATTTGAAAGTTCTTAGCGGCCGGGTGACCGAGCGGTCTGCGGCGGTAGGCTATCGGCTCGAAGGTCCCGGGTTCGAGTCCCGACAGGGGCATGGGTGTGAATTTTAACAGCTAAAAGGCCAATCGTGACGGGCCTAAGTCGAAAGTTACTAGACTGGCCCATATAAAAATAAAGTTTACTAAAGTTTTTAAAGTTCTTGATACACAGTGACGTCTTCTCCAGTGAAGTTAGTGAACTAGCACTTCACCTTGGCTTACATGAACTGAAGTACCTGGATCAGCATTATATACCAATTTACATGTCTAAAGTAAGAACCAAAATCGATCGTTGTAGTTGTATATAATTGCGACTGTAGTTGATTGACTGCAAATAATGGGATAGCTACAACCAATAATACTCTTCATTTACTAAAATTAAGGTAAGCAACAATTAATTTCATTAATAAAGTCATGTAGCTTTTTCTCGCTCCTTGAGTCTCAACTGTTAGATTGATCGATTTCTTACAATTTCTTACAACTCATGCATCATAAACTCTCATATAATAACGCATATGGGAGGATGGAGGGCATGGGTTCCGAGAAAATTGTTATAGACATCCGGAAAGGTTATTTTTCGTTCTTTACCTCTTTTTCACTTCTGGAGCCTCAATGACTCAACTGATCAAGAACGTACAATTTTTTGTGGAACCTTCACATCACAAGCTTTCATATACTCCATTTGCGGGGGTGGATGGGGGGCATGGTCTTTGAGAAAATAGTCAGACACCTGGAAAAGTTACTTTTTTTTTTCTTTTTTCTCCTCTTTTGTCGCTCGTGGAGCCTCAGTGTTCAACTAGTCGAGATCGTACAAGTTTATGTGAAACCATTATGTCACAAGCTTTCATGTGATACCAAATTTTGGGGGTAAAGGAAGTGGTTTCCGAAAAAATATCTGGACACACACGACACCTATAAAACTTATTATTTTTAATGTTATGCACACCTGATACCAAGAACACATGTAACGAATATTTTACCAACTGATTTTGGATATAAAGTGCCTAATTCGCACTAAAAGCAATCATAGTGCTGCTACCGTGTACATCAGTGCAAATTAAGGTACTTAGGGACTTTTTTAATACAATAAGGGGCTTCTAGGGACCAGAAAAGACCCATAAATAGAGCCTTGTAGGAACAAAACCTTTCTGTCGAGTAGTGTGTGTGCGGGAGGGAGACTTTTTTTTATTTGTAAGGCAATGGTTATCCTTTTCCCGAATGAGCAAAAGTGTGTTCAGTGATAAATAATAATGCAAATATTTAGGACCTAATATAATTTCTGATTTCAAAATTGCATTATTTTTTTTACTAACAATTGGGGGAGTGTAAACTCCATGAGAACACTGCAGGAAACGGGAGCTCTTCTAATTTAAATGACGATGCTAGGAACTATATCAATTCGCATTTCAAAATGAACTGATACATCTGCCTCCACTTGAAGTAACCTCCATTCTTCATAAAGTCTATCAGTATTAACATTCAGTAGATGAGTGGAAGGGCTTTGCGTATTTCTATTACAACGTATATCAATTTTCCTTTCTTCCGATTTAAATGTTACTGGTTGCAGACAATGAAAAGATTTTAGAAGTGGTTTTGAGGAACGACGATTTTCTGATGTGTTTTAAACAGCAACCAAGTAATAGTTTCCAACATCTAAGGAACACTTGTTTTCTTCTTTTCCAGGACGTTTTCTTTAACTCTGCACCTATCTCTTCCCCTAAAATCAAACTGTTCGGAAACAAGAGACTGCTTTCTTCAAAAACATGCCCTTGAAACGTTTTCACAAATCTTTCCTAGCAAAGTTCTGAGAAGATTTATTTCATCGTGTAAGACGTGAACACACGGCTCATATTTCTTAAATGTTCCCGTAAACCTTGTAAAACATTTTACACTAAAGAGAACAAACATAATTTTAGCTTTGACTGTTGTTGTTCTTAAGAGTTTAGTAATTTTCTGATAGTTCACTTTGTCCATCATTGAACTTATCTGCTGAGTAGTAAACATTAAAATATATTCAACGAAAACAGGCTGTCTATTTACTGCGTTCTAGAATTCTATTTGCCGCGTTCTCCATCGAAAGCTACCTACACGGTACATGCTTCACAAAACGGTGATATGGCCCCTTTAAATCATTTTGTATCTCTTAAAAAACTTCTCATCTTGAAGAAAAATATTTTTAAAAAATATGTAAATAGACAGGAGGAAATCAAAAGCATCGTCTCCAAGTTCATCAATTGTATTTGTGTATGCATTGTGGATGCTATGAATATTACATGTACCAGTGTCCAGTAATGTTTTCCCCCTTTCTTTCTATAGCTCATTGATCTTAAGAGTACGTACGGTAACTACCTTTTTGTTTACGTTTCTTCCGTCCATTCCTAATATGATCAAATTCTTCCTGGTGTGAAATGCTGTCTCCACAGCTGCATTCAACTTTCTAATCAAATCCACTACCTTTGCACTGAGGGAAAAACCCCTGTCAGAATGGTCGTCCGCTGAATTCGAACCCGCGTGACTACCCATTGCTAGTCCCAAGTCCGTAATTATACCATCTGAACCACGAGGTCTGGGGATTCACCACCTTGTTCGTTTTCAGACCAAAATCTGACTGTAGTTTGAAATTCCTTCTTATCTGCGATATTAACAGATTCATCATAGCAAAGAGTAAATTAAATGCCTTCCATCTCTTTTAAAGTTTCAGGAACCTCACTCATCATATCCTTTTATACTGTTAAAAGAAATTTGATGACCGTGAAACGTAAGGTGAATGTTAATAGTAATTTGTGTAAATTTGCCCTCAAGGTGTAGATGTCATTATTCCCACTTCGTTAAGGTGAGTGAAATAGTAATTCCTTTAAAGACACCTGCTACTCTTCGGACAATAAACCTTATATAATACATAACCACTGGCGTGACAGGCCAATAGGCCCTGAGCCTGTCCCAACCCCATCGTGTTTGGTGGAACTGCATTCACCTGAGTGACGGCTGTGTAGTCAGTCATCACTGCGCGCATATAACCACAGACAGGCGTATCAGGGGCTTTCTAGACCGAGTGTTGCCGTCACGTCACGTGACTCACGCCGAAAAGTGGAACTCCATCCGGGAATTAAACCCGGGACCACGCGGACATGAGTTCAACGCTCTAACCACTAGACTATGGAGCTCCTGCATAAACCTTATACAAAAGATATATTTTTCTTTAGGAGTCATAGCCTGCGTTAAAAATAGGAAAGCTACATTATTACGCGAACATCTAAAAATAATATTGGATCTTAAGTAATAAAAGTTACTAGGGCTTCAAATTGAGCTGGAAAATTAAAATGAGAAAGGTATTTTCAGAGGCTTTAAGGAACCTTCAAAAATAGAAGGTACATTTAGGGTACTTTCAGGGACCAGTGACAGCACTACAATCGTAAAAGAGATCGGTAAATCTGCAGGTTCCTTCATTCACTCGGCTTCTATTTAAAAATGTCTCTTTTTTTAAAAAAAAAATGATTTTAAACATCATCCAAACAGTTAACTAACTTTCATGATTTGGTCACGTCAAACAGTTTCCCGTTAAACTCTTTCGGCGATAAAACCCCTTAATTATTACCCTAACCAGAATCAAACAAGGAGTGAAAAAGAAACACCAAATTATAAGTGATGTACGATTTATTTACAGCATTGAGATTCGCGTACTTTTAAAAGAAATAATATAGGTATAAATAAAACAAATCACTTATACAGCTTTCACTTTCATACGAGAAAAGAAAACAATCTCAAGAACAAGCAGTGTTCAAAAAACATATTCTTTCATAGTTTATCAGGTTTTTTTTTTAATTTCAGTTTGCTACCCTGTTAATAAAATTCAGTACATCACATAATTAATACAATACAAAGCAACTATCTTTTCCTATATAAGTACATATTCTACGCATATGAAATTTTATCTACATTTTTTTTCGTCTACTTGTGAAAACAGAAAAGGCTTTTTTTTTTACAACTTTGAAAGATTAAAACCAATTAATACCAAATCTGTTAATAACCCGCACGGATACATTACCATGTATGTAGTAAAACAAATTATTTTTTGCGCCAAATTTGAAACATTCTATCTAAATTTAAAATTTTCATTTAAAATTCTCTTTCAATCTAGGTATAATCATCAAGTCTAAGTTTTACGAGTGACATTCAAAATTTACAAAGTTCGTTACCGATTTTGATTACCTTTATCAACGCATTGAAAATAAAAATATCAAATCATAAACATTTTAGAAATATAATTTATTCGAAATGACAATAAATGTCATTCAAACATATTAAGATATTTAAATTAGATGAAAAAGACAAATATTATCAAAGGTTGTAATCAATTGTTAAATAATTTAATATCAAATATTTAATTTATTTCATTATAGCAGAGGGAAGCGTTTTCACTTCAATTTAATAAAGAAATTAATAGAAAAGTGTAGACTTCTGTGCTTCCATTCATTACGATGGATTAAGTTAGGTGAAGCTTGTTAGATTCGGTTTGCTGTTACATTTTAAACGGCATATATTGACTACAAACAGAAATATAGGTAACGAAACGTAACTTTCTATAATAAACAGTTGGACATGTGGGTACAGTGTTCTACACCATTATTCATTTGGAACATGTTAGAAAAAAGAAAACCGCAACTGAAGAATAAATGGACAGAGCAGAAAATTAAAAAAAAATATAGAGAACTTTATTTCTGTTTTAAAATAACGAAATTAGAATTCATTCATTCACAAATTATTTTGTAAAGCGTCACGTACGAAGCTTAACATATCTTTGGAAAATTTTGTATTCAACCAAGCAGGTACTTGGTTGAAAATTTTGTATTCAACTTACCCGTTAAAGTAACCTCCTGGTAGCGTGACGGATCAATCGAGGACAATCACTAATTTTGCTCCCTATTTTCGTAGAAAAATCAAACTTTTGTTGTACTAAAAGTATTTACTAACGTACTAAAGTACTCTGTTAGCAATTTCATGGTGTTAACACAAATTGAACGACAATTGTGGGACGAACTACAATATGAGAACTTGAGAAGACAAAGCAGAAAAAGAAAAATGAAAAAGTCAAGTTTTTAATTAATTTATTATTAACTTTTGTTTTCAACTAATAAATAATATTTTATTTAAAGACAAAGAAAATTTTGTAAACAATCCAGATTAAATTAGTTTCTACACGATTCTATTTTTTTTGTTTTTTTTGTTTTTAAAATCATTTTCATATTATCTAAACGAAATTTTTCTTATTCACATATTTACAATGCATGCTTTACGTATTTGTAAAATTATGTACATTGATATAATAGTATCCAAATGGTACAAAGTTTTCATTTCTGTTTGTACATTTTTATATGTTTCTTGTCATTATTTAATTTATCCAGAATGTTTCTTGTCTTTTCTGTTTTCACTATTTCAGAGTTCCCACTGATTTGGAAAACTGGGAATATTTGGGAAAATTAAAAGTAAAAAGGTCTGGAAAAGACGAATATTTCATTGAAAGGTATAGAAAAACTCCAGAAAAATAAGGGAATACTAATTATGCGTGTTGTGCTTCTTTGAAAATACGTTTCCATTTATTCGAGACAGAAATTACATTTCGTATAAGACATGTCTGGAACCCTTTTGCAGTTGAAACCAATGTTTAGGAATTTATACTTTAGAACACTGTTTTATATCACTCAAAAAAACTGTGGAATTCTTAATGTCTCTATTACCAAATCAATGGTCTGAAAATATCTGTAAAAATCAGGGAATTCGTTTTTGCCCAAATGAGAGGGAACCCTACTACATAATTTTCTTGTTACTTCTAACACATATTCAAGCGTTCAGTTTATTTGACACTACAACAATATAAAAAAATATCAAGTTGAAATGAGTATTGTCTCTTATTAACATTTTTTTTTCTCTTGCAAGGATTATGAAAATGTCAACATTTTCGGAACAAGCTATATTTAATTTTTTCTTTTTTCTTCATTTACTAGCTAAAAAGGCCAAAGTATTTTTTATTCAACAACAGGTCTTATCATTTAGTATTATAAATAAATTAGTAGTTTTTTTTCTATTTCTTATCTTTTACGTTAAATACTCTACACTCAAAACTTAAAAAAAAAGTTAACACATGATGTTTTCACACATAAACAACAAGGATGTAGGAATATTTTGAAAAAGCACATACATATACCAATAACAAGCACATCTAAAACTATTAGGTCGCAAATACTTTATATTGTCACTTACTTACGGGTTAAATAAGTATTTGAGCAAAAACAGAAGGTCAAAAATTAATAGCTTTGAAATAAAAAGTTTTATCTTCTGTTTTCATTGCAAGTTAATGTTTATTGCACGCAACTATAAATGCAGTGAATAATCTCATTAAAGTTCTTTTAATATTAAAAAAATAACTATGTATATGTTTCCATCAATTAGATACAGAAAAAGAAGTGAAAATGTACGAAGATTTACAAAACAAAAATATTCAAAGCACGCAAAATAGCCTACAAGAAGTTTAACTGACGAGTAGTTTCGATATTAAAACTTAATTCAATTACAATTTAATATTATGAATTACTTTTCAATAAAATTTACTGAGGGCAACTTATTACGCTTTGAATTTTTATTAGGATCTTCTTCCTTTTTCACTGGATCTACAAAGAAACCATGGAAACATTGCAAAATATTTTGCAGTGGAAAAAAAAATTACCACTGCTCAAATATATTTATGCTGGCAACATAATAATTAATCTCGAATACGAGACAAACCTATACTACATTACTAATTATTCACATTCGATTATTCAAATGATACTTTAAACAGTACGATAACACAATATTAACAAGAATTAAAATAGTAAAGCATCCATAACAGAATGAAGAAATTCGTTTATAGCCCAAGTATTGCCTTCGACTTTCTTTAAACATGAATAAATTTATTATTATTTTCTTTAACGTGAATTTATTTATTGTTATCATGATTGGTCGTAGTAAAAAGGTAAAGCTATCCCCTGTGCGATACACATGCGCCGTACACGGCGCATGGGGAATGTGGAGGTAGTGCTCCACATATTCTCAATCTGCGGTACGAAGTGAGATGGGGGTGGTCATTTCCACGCATGAGCGTCTTTACGTTCCCAAAGTGCCCAGGAGTACCAAGGATACTCTGGTACTCAATTTGATAAGAAGCTGATTGCACCTGAGAGCGCCAGGCATGGGTTTATAAAAGAAGACGACAAAACCAAAATTTTGGTGTTGAGAAAAGAGTCATATATATAAAAAAAAACACGTATTGCTTTGAATAACAATTATGCATTTATGTACTCACTAAGTACTTGTATCACGATGCAATTTAAAAGCGTAATACGGACAAACACAAAAAAAAAATAATGAAAATAAATAGTTAATATTAATTCATTCCTTTCTTGACACGCAAACTTACTTGATATTTTAATATTTATGTTGTATTTCTTACTTAAAATCAAAAAAGATTACTTGAAACATATACAGCTGAACTATGTGGCATATTTTAAAAGGAGATCGCTTTACCAGCAAAGCGAAATACAAATAAATTTAGCTCATACGTAGAAATAGTAATAAATTATACCGATTCACTTTAAAACTTACCATAAATGCTTAAGAATATTAAAGATATAATATCTTCAGTCGAAACTTGCGTAAAATAAAATGAAAAACCATCAGCTGAGATATTTTTAAAATATCTCAAGTTATCAATGAAAGATACTGTGGTATCTTCCTCTTCATTATTTATACAAAGTCTATATGATACGCAATTAAGGGGTCTTAGTACCTACGGTGCGTGTGTCTTGAGTGTGAGTTTTCATATTTTTAAAGATAGTAGACAATGACAGGCAACAACGAAATTTCGGAAACCAGATCCAAAACATACTTGTGGATGTGTATCAGATGAACTACATAAGATTTTAACGTTGTTTATTTTATCTGAGAAATTAGAATACATCCGTAGATACTGAGTGAGACCTCTTTAAGTATATTAGATTCAAACACAAAAATATATACCTACAATCACATTACTTTGCCCGTGCAATAAACATACTTGCTAAGAAAATAGTTTGCATTTAACTTACTATTCACCCACGTATAATGAAAAATAAATCTAACAACTAATTGACATAGCTATCTGCACATATCTATGTATACACACACATACATATATGTTTTTCATCATATGTTTGTACTTAGGCATCACTTAAAATAAGGATGCTAATACACTACTTTTTCATATCGTTTTTTTCTCATTACATTAGCACTATTTACACTACTAGGTGGTGTAAACGTAACAGGAACTTATGCATATTATACGATTAAATAAAAAAAAATACATCTAGCACACTTTTCTTATCGACAAAAACATTTGTTTCTTACTATTTGCTTACGTAATTTAAATTTAAATCTTCATGTTTCAGAAAGGTTATTTTATTGCCTTCGCGAAAGTAAAAAAATTAATTGAACAAATCAATTTTGTTGGAATTATATAGTATTATTTGTAATTATTATTTTTTGTATGAACTGTAATTTTGGGAAATTAATTTCTTAGAAATTTTGAAGTTTGATAACACTACTACAAAAACATTGTTAATAAATCCGTATGTAAAAATTTCAAGTACTATTTCAAAAAAAAAAAAAAATCACAATGTCATCATTATACATTAGAAAGCTGATGTGCTCTTGTCACATTTCTAATTTGGCACATTCTTTGATTTATTTAAAAGATTTATTAAATCGTTTCAATTTAATACATACACACACACACATTAAAAAAAAATCCAATTCCAACCATGAAATGTTAGGTTTGTAGTTGCCATTTGAGTAATAATCATAATAATAATAAAAAATAATAATGATAATAATAGCAATAATACATAAAATATGGAGATGAATACGAAATATTTTACTTGAAGCATTCATGAATACTATGTACATATTTACAAAATTCTTGTTTTTTTTTTTTTAAATGCACATGACAGACATAATTTTAACAGACACCTTCTTCATATTTAGCACACGTAAAGAAAATCTAACAACAAAGACATACAAAAAGAACGAATATTTATATTTATTTTGAGCATTGGGATTTGCTTCATTCATAACGATAATTTCTTTACATATAGATTTTTTGCTTTTTTAAAAGAGAGAACATTACGTTTATTGGCACTAACAGGTCAGAAAGTTTTGGAATTTTTTAGCCATTCTCTCAGCATCTCCCCAATAAGAAATTTATGTTTACTTAACAAGATAATAAAAACTCAGTTTTATACCCATTAAAAGTTAAAACTCATATCATCCGTATGGAATTATATCTTCTTGAAAGATAGTGAAGAGAGTTCACAATGCAACCAAGATCAACTTTAGAATATGTCCTACATAACGAAGTTTAACCTGTAATCACAGAATATTGTGAAATATTTGTAATTTCAAAATTTTATCACGATAAAAGGTATTGTTTGCATGATAAAATTACATTATAGTTCTACTGTTATACTCTCATAATGTCTACGCTAAACAAAAGAGTGCAATATTGATGTACATAACCTTGAAATGTTATTGAGTTTTCCAAAAAAAAATCAAGTTTAAACAGTTTATAATCAATGGCAAGATAGCTCCTCATCTCCAGCATTTCTTTAAATAAAACATAAGCTTACTTAATTTAAGTGAGCATCAGAAATGACAATGTAATTTTATTACGCAATGTCAGATGTTTTCAAAATGTCGTTACTATGTTTATCATTAGTACTTACCAAATTTTCTGTGTTTTATCTGTTTACAGAGGTTGAGAACAAATCATGCCAAATTTTCCTCACAGATTGAACAAAAAAAAACGATTTGATCAGTTTTTATTCTTATTTCCTTTCCCAGGAGTTGAACTCGGAAGAAATGCACTCTCTTTCAATAGTTGTACATTAGTATCTGTATATATATAAGTCGGTATGTTTCTGTATTTTTCTTGTAGAAAAAAAAAATACTGTAATACTTATAAAACGTTCTCAGGTGACGTAATAGAATGTTCCTAACCGTTATTGCGTGTCTTGGAAAGATCCAATCTGCTGCTGTTTTGTTTCGCAGTTCAAATACCAGAACAATGCTCTACATTCTCACGAGATTTGGTCTCTTAATTTGGTCAGCGATTTGTAGACATACTCCCTTGTACTCTACAATAATTAACATTCATCTCAACAACAAATATAGGATTAGAGGCACAACCATTTCAGGTTCAGTTTTCAATGCGTTCCTAGTCAAATAATCAAGAATGCAAATGTAGGTTTGAATTTACCGTAAACCTTATTCAAAAAAGTATACGGTTAAATTTAGAAAAAAAAGTATATAAACCAATAGACAAGTGTCATACTATATATTTTTTTATTTAAAATACTTTTGGTTATTTGCATCGTTGAATTAAACTAGGAAAGCACAAAAAAATTATCTTAATAATCCAAACAAATTTATTTACGCACAATATCTCCCAACAATTAAGTACCAACAATGGAAAAAGATTTTCACATGGTATAGTTGTAGGCCATCCTTGCTAACCTACATACACTCAGAATATACATCAGTATATTCTGAAATATGTACATGCAGATAAAAAAATATAAGTTTCTACTCACATTACTATTACATACTTCATATGTTTGTTTCACTTGCACTTTTCTTTTCTTTTTTTTAATTTGCCAAGATTAAATAATAATGAATGGTAATTTTATATTGCAAATAGGAGTGTTACTTTTAATTTGATTACTAACAACAAATTATTGTTTCTTTTTAAAAATAAAACTTCATGATATGTTCGTTTAGTGATAATATTTCTCAAATTAAATCTCAAGTACTAAAATATTCTTGTTTTAAAACAAGTTCTTATGAAAATGAAATATGTTAATTTATTTAAAGTAAGTTTACTGAAATAAATTAAGTTCATAATTTATTCTTCAAATAATTTAACATTGAAATTAAGTCAACTTATTTTTACTTTTGCATTGAATTTTTTACTTGAGAAACTAATAAATATCCATGAAGTTATTGTGAAATATTTATTGATGTCACAATAAGCTTTGATTCTTTCAGATTTAGGTTTTGTCTTTAAAACTTACATTGTCTCTCTCTGTCTTTCTGTGCGTTACGTGCACAACTGTAATAATTCTACATGTTCATATCATAGCAATGCAATTTCTAATGCCAGCATTTCTTTAATTTTCTAACTTAATGTGTTTACTTCAAATGTGAAAATTAAAATAACTTTGCTAAGTGTAACAATACTTGTTTTCTTTTACCTTTTTTTCAAAATAACTAGTGACAGAAATCAAGGTTACGATCTAATTTTTTGATTTCCTTACATATTTTAGTTTTCACTCTATTATCACATATACGCATAATAAATCATCACCCTTGTACACAAACAGAGAGAAAAAACTTGTCACCCAGTAATTGAAATGGTGACTTTCTTGTTTGGCGGATGATATTTTTCTTTTTTTTTTTCTTTAAGGGTGAGTGCCTTGGCCTGAGAGGTGGACTATTTTAGTATTTACCAGTCTCAGGCCGACCCTCTTGACCTCCATGGTTTCCAACCCTGATGTGGCTCGTTGGGGTGCCTCTACTATGGTGTTTAATCTTGAGGGATTGTTACGGATTTAGAAAAGAATTATTTTTCGACAACAAACCAGCACTACTTTCGGA
This sequence comes from Lepisma saccharinum, assembly GCA_022664845.1. Taxonomy (NCBI): domain Eukaryota; kingdom Metazoa; phylum Arthropoda; class Insecta; order Zygentoma; family Lepismatidae; genus Lepisma; species Lepisma saccharinum. The sequence goes on from JAGDQP010002526.1 coordinate 26,517, forward strand.
CATAGGAATAACAGCAGTCTTCTGGCCTTTCGGAATCTTTGCTCTTGATTTGATGTTCGGTTTTAATCCTTTTATTATATTCTGAAAGAGAAAACAAAAACGGTTTAGCCTTTTAAAAAGTGTATTAATAATCTCCAAGTACAATTGTGAAACTCTAATTTCGTGCTGTAAATAATCGCAGATCATTGTATTAAATTAATTAATCTGGACATGACAATTTTTTTTTTTTATTTAGAACATGGGTTAACAAGACGTTCCAACATCTAATAAACACACGGAAAGCACGTAACACAGAGGAACCTAAGTATTGGTAATAAGACAAAGGAACGTACATCAATATCAGGAAAGAGAGCCGTATGGAATAGAAAGAAAAGGTATGACGTTGGATAGGGGCCATAAGGAATAGGTATGCCGTTGAAAAGAGGATCATATAGAATAATAGGAACAGGTATTCCGTTGGAAAGGGGCTGTATGGAATAAAAGGAATAGGTATGCCGTTGGAAAGGGACAGTATGGAATAAGAGGAATAGGTATGACGTTGGAAAGAAAAGAGGCCTGTATGGAATAGGTATGTCGTTCGAAAGAGGGTCATATGGAATAAGAGGAATAGGTATGCCGTTGGAAATGGGCCGTATGGAATAAAAGGAATGCCGTATGAAATAAAAGGAATAAGTAGGACGTTGGAAGGAGAGTCGTATGGAATAGAAGGAATACGTATACCGTTTCAAATATTTATGAAGGTTTTTTTAATGGAAGACTACAATATTCATCAATAGTTCATTTACAGAAAACGGCGGATCCTTCAAGGAAAGTAAAGCCTTCTTGCACTTTTTTTTATCTCTTAACATACGATCTTCCTTAATACCATCAAGAAGCTGTATGCATGTTCTTCTTCTTCCATTCTGCCTTCAACCATGCCCTCAACGGCAACGATCTCTTCGTAGTAAATATTCTAAGCATTTTATTTCCCCCCTCATTGTCTTCTCTCTTGAGATCATCCTCATCTGTGCCCAGCACATTTTTTCCATTTTCGTCCATGTCAACATTTTGAAGGCTTCCATTTCGTCTGTCTTTCGTAGGGTCCATGTTTCTGTTCCATACAACAACATGAAACTCTCCATAAAATATTTAATCAGTCTTTTCTCAACTCTGCTTAACGTTTCTTTCTCTTTAGTGAATGTCTCTTTCATCATTACCATTGTAGCCTTTATTTCACACTTCATATCCACCCATATATACACAATATCTTTCAGATACTTGCCATTTTCTTTCACATATACACAATACTTTCTCTCTTCCCATTTTGGTGTTTACTTTACCATTCCCATTCGTTTTCAGTACAATGATCCTCATTCTATTCTTCACTACTTCTTATTAACTGCGTGACATCTTGTAATACCAAGTTCAAAGAAACAGCAATTACGAAAAATGGTATTTACCATGAAAGAGTGACAGCTTTGTCGTACGAAGAAGAGATGGAAAATTATAGGAAATCTTCCGAATGAAAGGCTGGAGGGGATAGAAAAGAATGGACCTAAGTGGCTAGAAGAGTATAGAAAAAAATATGTTGCCTAAGGGGAGATGGTGGACAGAATACACGAATGGGTATTTCTGTTATTTCCGAGAGTAATCTGACTCCATTTCAGGGAATTTGGAGTGATTAAAATATGGGAATGAAGTTGTTACAATCCCATTTTAATATAGAAGAGAATATCGCAATAGCACCGCACAACCCATTTCCTCAACTGCAATGAAACGTGTTTGAGACTAAGAAGTTGCAGATTGATTTAGTGAAGCCTTTGCTAAATTAATGACTACGATCGGTGCAGCGTACGCATCCGAGTGCCTATCCAAATGTCCGTCCCTTCTCTTGACTTTGCGGGGGGGGCTCCGCAAAAAGTTTGCTACGCCATTTCTCTATACTCAGACTCTCTCGCGTTAGACATGACACATACAGCTACACACGACTTAAGCCACGCATGCTATCAGTACACTCGACTCTTACAGCTACTCTATATACGGTTCTAATTATGCAAACAAGAAACATATACTGTATCTAGAAACAGTCTTATTTCTATACTGTAATCAAATCAATTTCCCCAAAGACGGATTCCAGAACGTCGCAAATACTATTTCCTTCGCAACAGAGTAGCAGAGAATATTGTAGATGAAGCAAGAAAACGAACAATGGTTATAGGGATTGTTTACGCAGAAATTACTTATTAAAGGTAAGGCGAGAAAGAAGGATGTAGCTCTTAGATAGTGATATGGAAGAAGAATTGTTAAAGATTAATCTTGAATAGTGGCGAGATACGCATGTAAGGATTGCAATCGTTGAATACACTCTGAAATTAAAGAAATATGTTCTGTAAAGTATGTTTTAAAAGTGTACTTTGAATAACACCACTAATCTTTTTGTCATTTTTGGTTATGGTGGTGGTGGTGGCTTCTTCCTCGATGTTTACGCTCTCTTCCTCGTTGGCTACGCTTTCACTTGGTATGGAAATTACGTTGAAAGATTTATTACTACTAATACTGTTGTGAGTTGTCATCATTACCGGCAAGAACTAGTTGAGAACATGAGAGTAAATTACATTTATGATACGGTAACCAGTATATGAGCATTTAAACCCAATAGAATGTTTGATTGTGACAATTTATTGGCTATTAACAAAATTCTTCACTAACTAGTTAAGCACATATTATTTTCAATTTTATTTATTGCTTACAGCTCCAGAGAAGTTATGTTTTGTCACTGCCTTCAAGAACATACAGCTGCCGGAAGAAAACTCATTATTACAGGTTGCGTCACTTATCAATTGTAGACGCAGGTTAATAGAAAATAAGCGATTGAAAATTTTATGTGTAAACATTTTAACAAGATTCGAACAAGTTACGTAGCAGTCTTAACAAGCAATGATGGTTCAGTGTAGCCATGTACTGTATGTCCTTTTAGCATTTCAATATTTCCTCACGAATCGTTTTCTATGAATCCGAGTGTACCTTGAAGATAATTTTTATACAATATTTTTAGTAATTTTTTTGCATGCAAAAATACGTTTCTCTACATTCAAGCATCAGAATCCAAAGATACAAAATATGGCGTATCATTAATACAGTTAGGGGGGGTGGGGGGTGTTGAGGGTAACTACGCAGTAGCACTATCAACTATTTAATGACAGAAACAGCAAACAATAGCAGCTTTCACGGCGGGGCCTGAATGGCGTTATTAATCTACGGATAAGAATAAAGAACAATGTAACTGATTCTAGAAGATAACGACAGACCTATTAACAGATTGTTTGTGTGTTTATTACGAAAATCAGACTCCTATTGAATTGATTTAAGATAGGAAATGGCTTGTGGATTATGTTTGAAATGTTGGACTGAGCTATAAAAATATAATTCGAGCGTAATTTCCGTGATACTTGACGGAAGTTTATTGGAGGATAATGCCTGAGGAATTTAAGCATATATAGTAAAAGTTGTTGAAATATGACTAGCAGACAGGGCTCAGGCCGGGATAGGGAAGCGGAAAGGATTCGGGAAGATGTAAACCAGGGCCTATGTTGAAGGTGCCATCCCGGCATTTACCTGGTGTGACTAAGGAAAACCCCTGACAAAAAAAAAACTCAGTCAGGATGGTCAAGAACTCGGATGAACCCACGACCTCCCTAATGCTAATAATAAGATGAGTTATATCTAAAGCGCGTATGTCTAGCTGTGATATGGCTTTGATTAAGAATACACCTGAACTACATGAAATAAAAGTGATACTGTGCTAATACTAATAAACGCCTTAATTCATTGATGAATTATAGAGCTATCTTTATAGGGTCTTATTTTTCGTATTTGAATCCTAAAACTCTCTGTGTTCGTACTTGGATATTTGTAACTCGACTTGATCGAATTAAACTAATTAATGAAATGAACCCACCAAATCTAGAAATATGAACTTCTCAATATTTCACTTTGTACCTCCAATGCTGTGTTTTGATTAAAAGATTAGTGTAACGTTTTCTTTATGTGAGAAACTTCAAAAGCAGTTGAAGGACCAGGAAGATGAGGTGTCATTCTGCTGGATAGTTTCTTAAACGTTTCCTTCATAGAGTTTCTACCTCAGTAGAAGCATCTTTTTTTTTCTGTTATAGAAGAATTTTTTTTGAACTATGATTTTATACATTTATATTTATTTCTTCTTATGTTACGAGTGCACGCTGCTTTGGAATTTCAATTTATGTATAGCTTTTAGGCAACTTCACTTCAGTCCAGAATAAAGAAGGGAAAATTGAATTTAGTCAGATTGATCGAATCCTAGAAATCCACAGTCCTTGGTTTAAAATTACGTTGAAGCACTTCCCTCCGGTAAAAGTTACTTTCTCTACAATGTCTTCTGCTCCTCATTTTCATCTTTCTCATTAATTTTCTCGCCTTCATTGATAATACAGCATGCGAAAGATGTGCACAAGCATGTAGAATAATTTCTTTTCACATTATATAAAGATTCCAAACCAATTTGATAAGTTAACCTAACCACCAAGAACATTTTACATGAACGGGTCCTGATGTAATTATACCGCTTACCATGTAAAAGTATGCATGACCTTACGTGTGTTTAGCCTTCGATTTTACTTCAAGTTTCTGAAGAAGAATTCTGAATAATTTGGAACGTTGAACTTGGTATCCATGGTCTTCTAATCATAAAACACACGTACGTACTCATACACTCTTCTTGCACATAATGGTCAGTCATATGCCGATGACTTTCTTGTTTCTTACAATTAATATTTCTAAGCTTTCGAATTCGGGTAAATTGTATTCTCAAGGAATTTAAACATGGTTTTTGGAACTAATATTAGCTTAAAAGGGCATGGAGAGGGAGATACGATGCTTAAATAAGATGGTATATGCCAGTAAGATCACACCTGGGCTAAGAATCTCTCTGTACCATATGAGTTCGTTATCTAGCTGCATTGCACTGGCAGAAAATCGAACCTCGGCCTTCTGCTTGTTAGACGTTTGCAGTACTACTGAGCTTCTAACAAGTAAAATAAATTCTGAGCATATGTAGTTTTCGAGCTTCAGTTGAATCAGAACTCGTCGTTACAATGCCAAAAGCATGAATGTGCTGAATTTTATTTTTGAGATAAAGGCATTTTAATATTCAAGATCTCAGGAAAAATCAGGTTTCACTTGTGGATAGGATAAATTGTGATATCTACAAAATGTGTACACATGTTTGTTGTTTATGAGGTGGTAAGAGTTACCCCTTTTGTTTTCCATTACAAAGTAGTTGTTGATTTTCTTTTTTCTTTTCTGGGCGGAGGGGGAAGGAGAGTAAAAAGTGCCATTGGTAAAATGTGTACTTACTGATGCTGCTTCTTAAATCGTACGGTGCTTCGTTGTCTATTGGCTATGTAAAGAATGTAGGAGTTACAGGTTTCTTTAGAAGTATATTTAAAATTATTATAAATGAAAATGTATCTGGTATTTTCTATCTTTACGTTAGACTTACTTTGTGAAATTGTTATGTATGACAGTATGGCACAAGCTTTAAAAAAATACGGAAGAAAAATACAACATTAGTAAAACAAAGTACAAAAATACAAAACAAACGAAAACATTTGTATTTATACTCGTAATCTTTATTTGCAGCGGGTTCACGTAAGCCATCCTGAACAGTCTTTGTTGATTTTCAGCCACTTGAAAAATACATGATACGCTCACGGAATGATTAAATCATTACGCATTTGGGTGAAGTCCTGGAACCTGATTCCAGCAATTGACAGCTCTTTGGCATAAATTTCGCTAGTGGAGCGTTGCGTGGTCCGCCTCTCATTCCTTTTAGGAAGACTTCATGAAAATCGGAAGTAAAATGCAACTTAAAGAACTATTTTCGTGGTTCCAGTTTTTGATATTGCAAAGAAACAAACACGTCTCCATGAAATGTTCCTCGGAAATGTTACTTCGGAAAATGACTTCATCAAAATCATCATGAAATGACGCTGATGAGGATGATGCAGTAAACGGTGAAGGTTTGCTTCGGATACTACGAATCAGTTGTTCATGTTTCGATTGTCTCTCTACCATCGAATGTATACAATTCACATTCCATTTCGGTATGACCTGTCTAAAAACATCTGTGATCAATGATCTGCAAAGCAGGATGTTTCAAAAGAAATATGCACATACCTGCAAATATAGAGTTCTTTTGGTATCCCTCACAACTATTTGACATCATATCAGGGGAGTTACGTAACGATAGGCAGAGGACAAAATTTCAATTACTTCTCTCTTCCTTGACTTTCATCCCAGCCGTGAAAGTTTGTACATTCGTGCCTTTGGCATTGTGAATTTCAATCTTGAAGCAGAACGTACGTGTTTTAAGAATTGAAAATACACGTACGATACATTGTTACAATAATCCTTGCACCCATGGTATTCAGAAACTGCACTAACCTCAAAATGTCAAATTTTGATCATTAGTGTATTTTGGCATTGGATCAACGAACTGATAACCATATCACACACACAAAGATATGTTTTATACAAAGAAATCACATTTCATGTAATACATAGTTCATTGTATAAAGAGTGCACATAAAATAAATTTGCTAGACTTACATCTTTGATAGATCCTGGTGTTGTAAACACATAGTAGATGGCATAACCAGGTACCCAAATCATGGAAGCAAAGCTCATTCCAAAGCCTAATATTTCAGCCCATGTTGGATATTCGTATGATTTTCCGTAAGTTACTGGTTTATACTGTACACAGTAGAAAATAAATATTCCCTGAAAGAGAGAAAAAAATTAAATGGTGTTCTAAAATATTAATTCTTGTTAATCTTATTTTGTTATATATATATATATATATATATATAGTAGTAGTATATACAGGATGATCCGAAAGTCGGTATACCCACAAAATCTCACAATAAATGCTGAAAATGTTGTACCCACACATAGGCGAACACGCTTACACAGGTGTTAGGAAACACTTTTCGCAGCATGACAGGAATAATTCCAGCGATAGCGGATACAATGTTTCTCTTCAGTTGTTCAATTCTCTTCTTGGTTTGTGATGATATAACCTTTAAGAAACCCCCCCGGTGTAAGATCTGGAGATCTTGGTGGCCACAGTATCTCTGAGATTTCGTCAAAAAAAAAAAGGAAATAACACCTCTATAGTTGTATTCGAGTATGACAGGTGGCTCCTGTTGGAACTACAACCACCGTTCCAAATATCGAGTGTTCTGCGAGTTTACCGCTTGGTGCAAACGGAACCAAGCCTAATCCGAAACGAAGGTGAAATCAAATTGGTTATGTTCCGTCGTCTGAATTTTCTAAACCAAACACAGAATTGTATCTCTTTGTCTTTGTGTGCTGGTTGAAGTTCTTGGAACGCTAGAACTTTGTGCAGATACATAACACTTATTTTTTCACTGTCTTCCTTGTCGAATTGATTATCGGACAGGGGTATTAGTGTTTCGACAGTTATAACATCTGAACTACGTTTCCCAAATTAAATAATAATAATAATTTCACATTATAACGGGTATACCGACTTGTGGATTATTATTTAGTATTTATGAGTGGTACGACTCTATCTGATATACTCGTAAATAAATCAATATTTCAGTAGCCAGAGAAAATTATAAAATAGCTTCCATTTAACCAAATCGGTCAGAGCGTGGATTCTATATTGTTGCGCTAATAACAAGATTATCATAATCAAAATCCATACTTCATTTCTATTATTAACCATTTATTATCATTCACAACTTATGGATATCTTTATATGAATATTACCCTTCAGGTACATTTGTTACAATCAAAGACCAAATATGTAAATTGAGTGACTTCTACCTTCATGTTCCATTTTCTGTAAATATAATTCGTAACAAAGTAATTCTGATTTCAATTCTCAACTGAAATCGTCTATTTTGGTATTCTTCCAATATTCATAATAATTAAATTCTTCATAACACAATTCTTTTCCATAAATATTTTAAAAAACAATATCGACAGTTCTTTAATTTTCATACAATAATCGTCCGTAGTTTCTTATTTTAAACTATTCAGTTCTTCACAGAAATTATATACAGGGTAAGTCAAAATGATGGATCCGATTTCATAAATTTATTTTGTGAAATATAATGAACATATCTTAATGTGAGCTACGCGCAAGGAAAGGCAAAAGTTCAAAGTTTAGTTGAGTTTAGTTTATGTCCCGCGTGGTTGCATTGTCTACCGCTACGCGGCGCTGGAAGCAGTTAACGAAAATGGCGCTGACTGGAGAGCAGAAATCGTTCTGTGTGCTGGATTACCATGTAAACAACTCTGTGATGAGTGTTCAACGGCATTTCCGTACCAAGTATGGCAGAGACCCACCTACTGGAAAAAACATTCGTATGTGGTATGAAAAATTCAGAGATACGGGCTTCATCTGTAAGCGAAAATCGACTGACCGTCCTTCAGCTGAGGAAGAGACAGTGGAACGTGTTCGCGCCAGTTTTGTGCGGAGTCCACAGAAGTCTACCTACCGGGCAGCGAGGGAACTTGAAATGCCACAGAAAACTGTATGGCGAATTCTGCGGAAACGTTTACAAATGAAATCCTATCGCTTGCAACTGCTACAAGCCTTAAGAGACACTGATTATGCTGCTCGAGCGTCTTTCTGTGCTGATTTTCTCACGTTAATGGAAGAGGATGGGTTCGCCGAAAGGTTACGTTACAGTGATGAAGCGGTGTTTCACCTTTCTGGGAATGTGAATAGACACAACGTAAGGATCTGGGGAACTGATAATCCCCACGCAGTTGTGGAACACCAACGCGATTCACCCAAGGTGAATGTGTTTTGTGCCATTTCCCCTGAAAAGATTTATGGGCCCTTTTTCTTCCTTGAACCTACTGTGACAGGACATGTTTTTCTTGATATGCTGCAACAATGGCTCCTTCCACAGCTCGAAGAGGATAGTGCAGATTTCATTCTTCAATTGGATGGTGCCCCTCCGCATTACCATGGCAGCGTTCGGGATCATCTCAATGAGGCATTGCCACAGCGCTGGATAGGCCGTGCATCTCAGGAGGATCGAGTTCTCATTCGTTGGCCACCTCGTTCCCCCGATCTGACCCCGTGTGATTTCTTTTTGTGGGGTTTCATAAAGGATCGTGTTTACGTACCACCACTTCCAACAACATTGGGTGACCTTCGCGCCCGCATCACAGCAGCCATTGCAGAGATTGACCGTGACACACTACACAAGGTTTGGCAGGAGATAGACTATCGGCTTGATGTGTGTCGTGTTACGCGAGGTGCTCACATAGAGCACTTGTGATGTGACTGAAAAAAACTTTGAGAGTTACCCTTCTTACCACATGTATTACATTCAAATATGTTCATTATATTTCACAAAATAAATTTATGAAATCGGGTACATCATTTTGACTTACCCTGTACCTATCACAGCTATCATGGATCACCCTGTCTAAGCATTTAAGTATTAAGGATAATCTAAAGCAACGATTTCCAACAAAAGATGGCAGCACTACCTCCGTATATGTCTAGTGTGTTCTTATCGTGGCACGAAATTTGAATGCTACTCCTACAAATTCAAGCCTAGAGAGTTCAAACTTTCAGGGAAGAAAATTCATATCCAATTCAAGAGCATGATCGATGCCGACTTTTTATTTTCTTTTTTGCTCATTGTTGAAAGAGCTTCATTGTTATAGGTTTCGATATTCACAACAACAATGAAGCGATTTCAACAATGAAGGAAAACGAAAATAAACAATCGGCATCGATCATGCTCTTGAATTGGTTATGAACTTTCTTCCCTGAAAGTTTGAACTCTCTAGGCTTCAATTTATAGGAGCAGCAAGGAAATTTCGTGCAACGATAAGAATACATTAGGCATACACGGAGATAGTGCTGCCGTCTTTCGTTGGGGATCGTTGCTTAAGATTATCCTTAAACAAAAACTTTACTTTAAAAACAGTAATCCAACACAAGATTTATCTCACAATTTATTCAATGGAATATCATCTCTCATTTGGAAATTTATTACATGACATAAGACTCATTTTCTCTTATTAAAAATAGGTTTGTAACTTTTATGTGGAGTAGTCCTTAACTCATCGAAAATTACCTATTCAAATTTCTTGGTCTTTAATTACATTTAAACTTTTAAAAGTTGCTATGAATTTTAATATTTTATATAGTGTACGTAAACGTTATTTCTAATATCTTGTCTTCTAAAACAAAAGAAAAATACTTGCTTTTAATTCGTAAGTAAGGTTGTCAAATTCGATGTGTTTAGCAATCCCCCCCAACAAAAAACCTTGTTAGACCACTGTTCGAAACGAAGAATTTAATTCTTTATACATGAGTGGTCACGCTAACAGACCGTACGGGATGAAAACGGGACTGGAGAAGACACTTATTCAAGTTTAAACTTCCCACTTACCTGATCAAATCGGCGTTATTAATATGTTTTAAATAAGTTCATGGGGTTCTCCTTACTTAGTTTTGGAAAGTAAAATGTATTAAAAAAAAAAGCAAATGGTAATTTTTTCTCCCATAATGCCTCTTTCTGCATGGCTACTCATATATTTAGAAATAATGAACACTGACGTTACCAGGTTAATTATTAAATCTAAATGATCAAAGCCGAAGGATGTGATTAAATAGCCTTCATCGTGCTCGTCAGCGTCTGTTTAATTTTTTTTTTTTGTCAAACTGTGACTTCACGAATATACCCCCGGTAGAAATTTACAGTAGATAAAACCCGTCACGAGTTTGATTTTTTCCTCCACGATTTCTGCGACAAATTGAGCTCATAAAATTTCCTTGTAAATATTCCTTTGACCACTAGTGAGACGTTACACGAAGGTTCATTTTTAAGTATAAACAATTCGTCAATATTATATTGGCGTCTGAATACTTACTACGCTCCATATTACCGTATTACTTTTCAATGTTACAGTAAATTGCATATGCAGATTTAATGTTACATCAAAGATGTCTCCACATTGCTTTTACTTCACTTATAACAGAAATAAAAATCATGTTTAAATATCTATGTTGTACGGAATCACTTAAGTACTTTCTTAGTGACTGCAGAGAACTGAATTCAATGTTTTAACTGTAAAATTCACTGAACATTATAGAGCAAGAGAACAAAACTGTTTTATTGTTTTATTTCAAACTTTACTTATTACATCCCCCAATTGAAAAGCACCATTCCAGCTTGCATAATTTAATATTCAAGCAATAGTCAATAAATAGCCACGTCCCCAATCCGATCTGACAAAGCAGTTGAGCATTCCCGTTCTATAAGAACGCACATTCCTCACCATATAATCAATTTAGTTCACGTGAAGGCATTTTCTACAGCATTAAAATATCTCCTCTTAATTGTATCCTCATCAAACTCAATTTCGTATATTTTTCAATGTTGTAAGAATGTTTTATGGGGAGAAAAGATTACATTTCTTCATGGTAAAAATGTCTTATAAAGCAAGCTAGTAAAAAGCTGTAGTAACCATGAGTGTAAAAGGTAAAAAAGGTTAAGCTAACCCTTATGCGAGGTAGCGCACCACATATTCTCGACCTACGGTACAAAGTGAGGTGGGGTTGTCAGTCTCACGCTCGACCGCCTTTACCTTCCCAAGGTGCTCAAAAGTACCAAGGACACTATGGTACTCAATTTGATAGGAGGCTCAGTGCACCTCAGAGCGCCAGGCATGGGAACACTGCGAGAAAAGTCTCCAGCGTCCTGACCGAGATTTGAGCCCAGTCCGCCCGATTCATAGTCAAACGGGCTGAGTTTAGGAGAAACTATTTAGTTTCGAGAAAGTAGATTATGAAGTTTGAAATATTAAATTTGTATTAAAATTATGACTAAACTACAGCAAAAGAGTATATTCAATATAATTAATATTTTCTCGGTTGCTCTAAAATCACATACACACACACACAAAAAAAAGCCCCGAAATATCGAATTCTTAAATGTAATAATAACGGTAATGGGTTGCATAAGTGCTAAGAATATTGTTTTTAAAAACTTAATGTTCCTTTTATTTACAAAATTGGATGCAATCTAAGAATTAGGATAATTCTCGGTTGCAAAATGAATGGTCTATAAAAACCTAGAACCTTGCTACTACCACACAGTCTCAACCGAAAAACCGGTACTTTTCTAAGATTCAAGATCATTTTTATTAAAACAGAAAGCTTTTTTTACCAAATGACCACAGTTTAGTTGGTAAAGTATCTTCGCGTACGGAAGATTCTAGGTTCGCGCCAAGCAGTCTGCTATCCTGAATATATTTTTTTCAATGCTGTCACATCAGGCTAATGCCTGGATGATACCTTCACACTAGACCCCGGATGATTTTTCTTCCCCTATTCTACCCGCTACTCTATTCTAGCTAGAGCTAAAGATGCCAAAAGGCCATAAATACAATTCAATTCAATTTACAAAGCGTTTCCCAATACACGGTTACTAACATTTTATGCTCATTTTGGGGAAAGCGTTTCACCTGAAAATTTGTAACCCTTTTCTTCACACATAATATATAAAAGCCGACGATCTAATATAAAAGGTCTACTTATTACTTTGATTTTCAATAAACCAAACCAGTATTGTATATCTTAAATTGAACACTTTCGTTGCAAAACACACAACACACTGTGTTAATTTTGATCCAACCTCCTCCCTAATCCTCTGGTGTTTTACTTTGCCTCTCACCCTCATTCTCACACCTTCACTTCGCCTTACCTTCACTCATCTTAACATTTCAACTTCGCCCTCACCCTCTCCCTCAATTACAATTGGCCCTGATCCACTATTGCAACTTGGTCCTAACCATATGGACACCTATGACTAGGGACAGTAGAATTTTGCGACTCGCGAATTCGCGAAAATTTTAAACATTTACGAAATTGCAAGGAGTTATGTTAATCGCAAGGAGATGATGGCTGTTAACACTTTCTGAAAATGTTATTTTTAACTCACGAAATACTCAAGAAATTCGGACATATTTACTTCATCCACGAATTCTTAGCACTACTCATGAAATTATATCATTTTTATTGATTCACTCACGAAAATAATGCCTAAACAATCGGAAAAATATAATTCGTATACAGAATCTATTATCGGATTGCCCTAGCACAGAGAACGTTAGAATGTAGTACAATTTATCCTGCACTGATGCCAGCAATTTTGCGAACATGCTTTGCCATCTAGTGGGAAAATATGAACATTATCACAAGGCCATTCATTGTGTGCGTTTGACGGTATTCGCGGTGAAAGGCATTGCGAAAACAAGTCGAACACGTGAAATATCACGTCACCGCAAATATCGCTATCGGAAAGAGGAAAGCAAGTTTGCAAATACAGTCTGTGAGAGATTATTTCAAAGTTTTCCTGTGTGCTACTCAACAATAGAATAAATCTGACCATGACAAATCTGGAATTGTGTTCATCATATGCCTATGAAAATTGAGCTCATTGATTAAGAAAGAAATCCCTTCATAGTTGTACATGTATTTATTAAAATTTTGATACCTGTTTTTGCAGATGTGTAAGAAATGAGCTTCTTGTAGCAGCATGCATTAGTGCAAGGTTTATGTCTAAAGTTTTAAATCATAATTCAATACAATTATTTACTTTTAGCTATTCAAGAAATACACCCTTGAACTCACGAAATGTTACCTTGTACTCACGAATTTTTAACACTTTACAAACGAAATTTAAGCACCTTTATTCACGAAATTCTACTGTCTCTTGTCTATGACAGTCACACACGAAACTGATGTACATATCTTTCAAGAACGTTTCTGAGTTACTATTTAATGGTATTCCCGTAATGTTAGAAACAGATTTATTTAGTACAAGGAATTATATATATATATATATATATATATACTGTGACACTGATATACTTAGAAGAACGAGCCGTATTTAAGAACTACGGCAAATGTACGTTTATCACTTACCACCATCACAGTAGGAGCAAGGATCACCCAGCAGATATACCAGAAGAAGTTGGGACGAACACCCATCATCTGGTGGACACAATCGCAGAATTTCTTAGCTCCAAAAATCCAAGAGATTGCAATGGTTTGCCAGAAGCACACCCAGAGAAGAGACATACCACTTGCTGAGTAAAAGTCCATCAATTGGAAAATGTAAGCGCCTCCCTATAAAGAAATATCAAATGTTCAGATAATTAATTACTTCTGAAAAAAAAACTGTCTTTGGTAAATATTACAGCATCCATTGTTAGACTTGACAATTTATAAATTGGATGTACGATTACAGGACCTTACAGCTCCCTAAATTTAGTTACTTATAAATTGTGTAGGCTTCCCTGAGAGAATAAGGGAATACAAATTCATATTATCGGAACAAATATAGTATAAGGAATACGTAATTTAGTTTATTTGTTTTTTATTTGTTAAATAAAGCATTGTTCCCAACAAGTATTAGTTACGTAATGGTTCGACACACTGATTCGAGTACTTCTGATTACAAAAACCACGCACATAATATTACTCACATATTAGGGATAGAACACATATGAATAAATCAAAAGTAGTGAAGCACATATCATAGAAGTACTTTATTTTTAACTTTCGCAAACATCGTTTTCTGAAGTTTTAATTCTGTAATGTTCTAATGTTTAAGAAGTTAGACAAAATTTTCAGATATCGTACTACTTCTCCAAATTGTATCTGTAGATAAACATTTTTACAGTACACAGAAAGTTATGTCATTTAAAGATTGGTTTTCTTATAACAACAAAACATTAACTAACTTGTCATTTAGCACAACAAAATGGTGAGTAGTATTGTTATATACACTAACATTATATAAGAAACCACGACATTTTTTTAAAAAATTATTTACATTCTTATTTTTTTAAATTTAAATTGACCTAACTTTGTGTTTTATGGGAGAGGTTTTTTTTTTACGATGTGTCACTTTTCATGTAGCATGACGTACTACCAACGTGTTTCGTAGTATAATTTACTGGTTTATCAAAACAAATAAACACCAGACATTTATAAATTAAAATTAGTGATTAAGACAGAGAAAAGAACTATTTTCTTTCACCATATTCTCACTAGTTAGTATTTTAATCTATAAATGTGTAGAGTTTGTTTTGATAAAGCAGTAAATTATACTACAAAACGTGTTGACAATGTATCTTTAAAATAAGTGACATATTACCTAAAACACAAGTAAAATTACTTTTGAAATAACCTTTCACACCAAAATGTCTATATTTAATATAATCTAACATAACATAACCTTACGACAGAAGTTGATTTAGAAGACTAAAACACGCCTGCATAATGAAGATCACCCTATTTTACTATATTCTAATGTTTTAAACGTATTCTTTAGTTTACATTAACTGAATATTTATTTGAAATACCAAAACTATGTTTTATCAGTAATATTAATGCCCCCCCCCCAAAAAAAAAACACACTTTCAATCAATATGAACGTGTACTTACATGTGTAACCATTGGAATTCCAAGAATAAACATAAAGATACATATACCAAAGGTGAACTTCCTTCTGTGTGGTTGCAACACCTGGGGCCAGTTATCAACCATTCCAGTGATAAAGGATTCAACAATGCAAAACTCACTGTCAATTCCAAGTACCTGTGAATAAAATAATTTATTAATTGCAAAATACAATTTTCATTTATTCACGTTACCGAACTAGCATTTGTATTCCTTCATATTTTCACGAGATATTTTCAAGGATTTTATACGATCAACCTTACTTTAATATATGTTCAAGGTGAAAGATATTATTAGCACTATATTCTGAGTGAAATGTATATTTGTCATTATCTTAGGAATACATCATTTTGCTTCTGTGTATTCATTTTTATAAGTGAACACGATTTAAAAAAAATCTCCTATTCATGTGCTCAACTAATTTACTAAAATAGCTTTCCTTTAACTAGTGTTTAATGAACTGATAAAAGAAATAACCTGTAGGGTATTTGTTATTAAATATACTTGAAATAACTTTCCATAAATTCTTGGTTTCTAATCCAGATTAACACAGGTACAAGAAAAAAAGCTTGAAATCAAAATTATAGTTAACGTAATAATATAGCTGGAGCTGAACTCGACTTTTTTAAAATCAAAGATTTACATTTTGTATTTGTTTAAATTAAGAACTGCTTTCTTTACATTGTAAAAGCGAATACAGTGACAATAAATTATACTGACAGTTCGGTTGAATTATACATATTTTTGCGCTTTCATGCTCTTAACTTAAAGTGTTTCTTACCAAAATATGACCCAAATGATTCATTTATTGTTAACGAATTACCATTTTCATAGAATTTCATTTCTTACGGAACGGAAATCTATGTACAAAAGAGCTGTAAAAGTTCTAAAAAAGTACTCTTTTACAAATTAAAATTAATAGCAAAGATTTTTTTTTTTTTTTTTACAGTGTGACTTTTCTGGATCTGTAGAGATTTTAGTACTCACGTCCCCTTCCTCCTTTCTTAATAATAATGATGATAATGATGGATTTTTGGCACGACAGATCCTGAACCGAAAATTCCTGGGCAGGTGAGCCGATGGTGGTTTGCCATTACCTTGAATTGGATGAAGTTTACATTCTAAGGGCAGGACCTACAGTTTAACGTGGGCTCCGCACCACTTGTATCGTTCCTTCATTTTCCCTGTATTTTAAAAATCTAAAAGGTGGGGTTTTCCTAATGCCTCTTAAATTATAAAATCTTTCGCTTTTTTGGCTAAACTACCATCGTTTTGAAAAACAAATCTAATAACCCTGAGTAAAGAAAATATCACGTACCACCAACATTACAAAAAATATAGCTGCCCATGCAGGAGCACCAGGTAGTTTCAATACCACTTCCGGATAAGTAAGGAACACCAATCCAGGTCCACTTTTTACTACTTCGGATACTTCTGTGCCTTGGTTCACTGAGATATGGCCAAGTATGGAGAAGGTCACGCATCCAGCTAAGAGACAAGTGAAAGTATTGACAATGCACGTGATCAATGCATCTCTGTAAAAGAACGAAAAATCATTATAACATTTTTCATTACTATGAAGCATAAATACACAGGAAAATGAGTAAATGCTCGACAGCCCATAGAATCAGAAAGTCTATCAGAAAGTGATATTATGCAATGTTTTAAATGTAAACAGTTCTCAAAAGGCTTCTAAATTAAAGAAGAAAGAAAATATTTCTTGTACTTTCTTTATGAAGATTTTTTATATTGAATTGTATATTTTTTAAGAGGGCATCAATACTCCATTTGGTTATTTTTAGTTGCTCTGCGTTTCAGAAAATACAGTTAAAAGCTACACATATTACCATTAAAATGGAATAAATAAATGCATTGCCCTAAGTTTTGTAGGAAAACTTCATATTCCTTCAAAATGGCATCAGTCAAGAACTCATACATAAGGACACTAGCTTATTCATTACGAAACTTTCCATTAAGTGCAATAAAATTAAGGGTTTGGTAAAACTAAAGCGTTATGTGCCTGACGGGTAAAAATGGCCTGCTCACAAAGGAAACCAAGACGATGACTAAACTTGCTGTCAGATCGTCGTGATTTTCCGTTCACTGATAAATCAGTGTTATAAACTTCAAAAGAATTCATTTAATAATGGATGCAATCAGCATTATGATAGTTTACAAAATATAGATGAATGGCAAAGTAATAAACAGAAATGTATGGAAAATAAAAGGAAATAATTGGAAAATAAAAGGAAATAATTGGAACAAAAAAGGATATAAATAGAAAATAAAAGGAACGGAATGGGAAATAAATGGAAAATGAAAGGAAATAAATGAAAAACAAAAGGAAATGAATGGAAAATAAAAGGAAATGAATGGAAGATAAAAGAAAATGAATGGAAAATAAACGAAAATGAATGGAAAACAAAAGGAAATGAATGGAAAATAAAAGGAAATAAATAGCAAATAAAGAGAAAT
>JAGDQP010002526.1:44551-59416 GCA_022664845.1 Lepisma saccharinum
GAAATAAATAGCAAATAAAGAGAAATGAATGGAAAATAAAAGGAAATGAATGGAAAATGAAAGGAAATAAATGGAAAATGAAAGGAAATAAACGGTAAATAAATGGCAAATAAACGGAAATGAATGAAAAATAAAAGGAAATAAATGGAAAATAAAAGGAAATGAATGGAAAATAAAAGGAAATGAATGGCAAGTAAAAATGAATGAAAATAAGAGCAAATAAATGAAAAATAAAAGGAAATAAATGGAAAATATAAGAGAAAATGAATGGTAAATAAAAGAAAATGAATGGCCAATAAATGAAAATGAATGGATAATAAGAGGAAATAAATGGCAAAAAAAAAATTTAAAAATTGATTTTGTACTTTTTCTTCATTTTTAAAATGCACCAGTTCCCAACCTTTACTGAGCAATAGCAAATTCATATTTTGCAATACAGATACAATCTCATGTCTCAGAATTACGATTGAACCATCGAACCTGCTAACTAGCATAGAATTTATCTCACTTTATTATTTTCCATTTGAAAACCATTTTTCTCAATTTTCCCCAAACTTATACTCCTGGACTGATGCCCTTTTAAAAATATACGATCCAATTATACTCTGGTAATGGTAAATAATTTTGCTCACGTCTTCGCAACTATTGTCCCGAAATACAAAACGATTTCTTTTACGATTAGCTTATTCTTGTTGATTTCTGTCTTCACTCTTTAGGTTTCAGTTCTCAAGAAAATATAACCCTTGTATGACATGATGTATCAGAATGATGATAAATTATATTGAACAAAATACTTATATTTCGCTTGTATCAGAAGCAAAACTGAGCTCAAATAAACAGATAAACATCTATTTTGCACTCAAATGTGCATTTTCTACGAATTATAACATCATTTTCAAAACTTTCACAATACTACAGTGAAATTATAAAATCCTTGCATTCATAAAATGCTTTAATATTTTTCATGTACATATACTTCATAGAACTTAAGAAATGTGGTATATTTATTACACGAATAAAACTACTTATCGGTAGAGTCTGGGTTCCAGTCCCGAGACCAGTCATTCTTCATATCACCTCAGTCATATCAACTGATATCTGCTACCATCTTTCCTTCGTCACAAACAGATTAAGTGTGTGTGTGACTTGAGAACCCTTAAGATAACACAAAGTTATTTTTTTAAAAAAACACTTGTATTTATAAAAACTTTTCGTTTTATCTTAAAATATTTCTCAAAACGTACAGTAATTGTCGTACAATCACGTGTGCTCAGAGAAAACTTAAAATTTATTTGCAGTAATTATTTTGAAATATGTTGTAGAACAAAAATCTACTTGTATTCAAAGAGAATTCAATTTAATTTATAGCTTTAGCTTGTATTTTATAAAACTTACTTCAGCAATTTTAATAAACCTTGTCAAATAAAATCTACCTGCATCTAAGGAAAGCATAATAAACTTTACTTTATAGCACTCAATACGACTTACTTGTAGCAATTGTGGTAGAATTTATTGTATGATCCAAGAGCTGGCAAGGCTCCAGTACCGATACTGTATGCAAAGAATATTTGAGTTGCTCCGTCTATCCACGGTCCTGATCCTAGAAGCTCCTCCCATCTGGGGGTGACATAGTAAAGTAATCCCTTACTCGCCCCCTCCAACGTAACTGCACGTATCAAAAGAACGAACAACACAACGTAGGGAAACAAAGCTGTGAACCAAATGATCTGTAAAGAAGAAACAAAATAATTTATGTTATAACAAAGTTATGAACCATAAATTATATTCTTGTTATTACTTATTCTTTGTGTAATATTGCACAATTTTCAGTACAGAATAAGAATACCTAGTTTGTACGTATTCTGAAATAAAACCCATTCACTTGCGCAAGGGAGTTGCAAGTTTTTCGCGATTTGCGTTTGAAGCTCTTTTAGATGCAAAGAAAACCAATTCAAAAATAATATAACGAACGTTGCAGTTCCAGAAATGTTGCATCTCCATAAATAAATAAGCAGTAATATTATGATAGTCAAAACTAAAGGCGTGTTTCCAACTTAAGAGTCTTCTGTCCTTCTAGTCTAGTTAGTTCATAAATGTTAGCTTCATAGAAACATGTCGCACAAACTGAAGCTATCTTGCGTATTACAGATTATTTGCAATTTATATGTTGCAAACAGAATATATAGAGAGTTTTTATCAACACAGATTTTCTATCGATTTAGGTCCTAATTAATAACGAGGTTTCAAAAGGGGAAGATAAAATTCACGTGGAATTTGAACCATGATCAGGTTTCAATCCGAGATAAGAAGATGAGTGTAAGGCCACCCGGAAATGCCACATGTTAATAAAGTGGCCATTCTTCACAATTTCATCTCTCCTCCCACGCAAAATCATAACAGACAGCAAGTGACTGGTGCAACTCCGATGTTAAACGGAGTGACTTGAAGAAAAAAAATCCCTTTCGGTAGGCCTACAGGCTGAGGTAGATTTCGAAGTTTCGCGAAGTTTCGCTCGCCCCCCAACTTCAGTGCTTTTGAGAGGATGCGCCTCCTTTATCTTAACCAAAATCTCCCTGCAGCACCACGCCACCACGGAGTACATCTTCACCCTTCCACGGTTGGCTGCGCCCCCAAAGGGAAGATTTGCCCCATTTATTGTAACCTACTCTTGGTCATACACCTTCATTGAAAATTTCGTTTCTCTACCTTCAATGATTTGGAAATTGGGTTTTTGGGGCGGCCATTTTGGATCCAAGTTGACGACTTTTTGAAAGTTTTCTTATTTTGTCGTGATCTACTTGTGATAGTACAACTTCAAGTAAAATTTCATTTATCCAGCTCAAACGGTGTGCAAAATGGGATTTTGGGCGGTCATTTTGGATCCAAAATGGCGACTTTTCCCAAATGTTGTGATATTTCCCTAAGCTACTCGTCATAATGCACCTTTATGCCAAATTTCGTATCTCTAGCTCAAACGGTGTGGAAAATGGATTTTTAGGTCCGCCATTTTGGATCCAAGATGGCGTCTTTGAACTCATTAGGTAACATTTTCATAATCAAAAAATGATGTTGTACCTTTATGCCAAATTTGATTTCAATAGCCCCAGCGGTTTAGGCTGTGTATTCTATACAACAATGGTTTCGGCGGCCATTTTGGATCCAAGATGGCGACCGATTTTGCTCATTAACGAACTTAACCGAGCTATTAAGCCTAGAAACAACATATAAAAATTTGGTTCAAATATCTTCAAAATTATGGCCGCTAGCGTGTTAATATATAAATATATATATATATATAAATATACACTTTCATATCGTACCGATCTCAATAGGTATATTTTCTTCGAAATCTACCTAAAACAACAAAACAAATTGTTCCTAGGTACAGAACTTCTTCGAAACAAACCTTTCTGGACGGGGCGGGGTATCTTCAGAGGGGGAAGTATTTTGCATACTATAATGTAATACTTCCGGCCAGCCTCCTGAAAGAAAGACTGGCTAGTAGATTACCTAAATATATTTTTCTAAGACTAGATTTCACATGACATTTTATATATGTCTTCCCCAACTAGCTATAATTTGTTTCCAGACCATGGGCAGAAAAGGAAAAAAATATCAAAGTTTACTAAATTTCAGCATAATAATTTTTATCCGTTAGATTGATTTCCCAAAATCTGGAGGGAAAACCTCTAAATTGGTTTAATGTTTCTGGGGTTAACTCAAAACTCTCGAATTTACAATGAGAAAGTGAGAGTGGAACCTACAGAACGTCTTCTGAAAAGGACTCGAGAAGGAAGAAAATGTCAACAATAAGATAAAAAAGTTTAATATGTGATACATTCCAAGGCCGTACTCACGAAGCGTGGTGGGACTTCCGCCCCGGGCGCGAGAGAAAGCGGATACTTGGAAGGAGATTGTAATAACTACGCAAGTTTTGTGACTAAACACGAACCAAGTTCGCCATAAACAGGTCTAAAAGGCGCCGATTTGTCACAAAAGAATAAAAAAGAATGTCCTTACTCAAAAAAAACTTTTGTTAATTAGAAATAACCAGCTAAAAAAAAAAGTCGTTTGAATGTTACTAATTTAAAACTTTTCCGGGATTTCTGATACCGGACGTTGGCAACTCGATCCGTTGGGAAAAATATTTGAGTATGACATGCACGTGACAAAATATACGATGAATATACAATACCTTTCCACTTTGATGCAGTCCGCGCCATATAATGACATATACAAGAATCCATCCTAACAACAGACAGCCAAGTAGTTCCCATTGAAGTCCACCAAGATCATCAATTCCTGACGTAATACTCAGCACACGTTTACTAGAAAGAGTCAAAAAATAAAATTTATGTTAGAAAAACAAATAATAGATTCTCTATACGAAAAAAAAAATAAAACTTGATTGATTTTTCACCAATTTGACATATATGAAACAAACAAATAAAAAAAAAGGATGTCCAAAAATAGCTTGTCACATTTACTATTATAACATATATACGAACAAACTCATTACTTTTGATATTCCAACACATTTTCTTATAATAGCACGAATGTCCTTGTGTCTTCTTAGCTACAAATCATAGTAATAGAGAAATTAAATATAATGAACAAGAATTATTCTACTTGAACTATTAAAAGGTAAAAGATAGTAGAGTTACCGCTCAATTGATGGAATAAAATGTTCTAAATTAAAATACAGTAATCACTAACAAACTCATTTTTGACACACAGAGATTGTTGGACACCCTTTCAAGAGACATTTAAACAGATATATTGCTGCAGCTGCTAACAAATGACTGTATTACAAACATGAAAATTCAGTTTGGTAATGCACACACAAAAAAAAAAATCAAATGTTATTACAAAAAAAAAAAACAAGTTCAATAATGCACACTTATTAATGTAGTGTCAAACACTTCAGTTCTTACTGAATTTCTTAATTTTCAATCTTTAATAATAAGTATTATTATCGCGGGATATGATGGAAATTAAAAAAAAAAAAAAACGAACAACCACATTGACAACGTACACAATTGGACTTGTACTGAAATATTCATTCTCTTTTTTTAATTTCCTCAAGAAAATATATTTTTAATTGGTTGAGAGAAATCTTTCAAACTCTCACATACATAAATAACCACAACATTCCAATACCAAAATATTTCGAACTCCATTTTCTAGTTTCTTTAATAATATAATAAAAATTTTAATATATCAAATGACTAAAACAAAAAAAAAACACTTAATTTTTCTTCAAATGTTCCAATGATTTACATACATTACACTGTATTCATGCTTTTTCAGCCTATTCACAATTATCTATGGATATCAATACAAATATCTTGACATTTTTACTTTTATTATTGATGCGTACAACTTTTAGCGAAGTCATATAAACTTGTAGCTAGGTATAAAAGTACCCTGTTATCTGGAACAAAAATAGTTATTCCACAAAAGTATATCAGAAACAATTCTTAATAATATGAACTTATTTCTATAATTTAATGTTATAAATTCAAAGCCAATAGTTTATTTATTTATTTTTTGTCTTGTTACTTATAACTTGAAAAAATCTCTGCTTGAAAATAATAGCATCTTAATTATGTATTATACAAGTGATAACAAAAAATAAAAACAATCTTTATTTTTATTAGAAACAGTGTAAGAATGAATTAAAGATAGTTATGTATATAAGTTATTTCTAGAATTTTTTTTCAAAAGAAAAGATGTATTGGAATTATGTGGAGAAAATGTCACGAATCAAGATTTCTTCTCTTGTTATGTTAGTTTTGACAGAAAGTTCTTTACCTTTTAGTGCAAGTGAAGATTTATTATGAAATAGTGTAACATGTTTCTGATAGATACAGCAGCGTCTGAACTTTTTTTTAACTCTGAAGTAAATAGAACTTTTTTTTTTGTTTCTTATTTGATAGATATCAATAAGATATGTATATGATCAGCTCTGACAGGTATTTACAGACGAATTAATGAAAAGTTATTAAAAAACAAGGGAAGAAAAGAGCACTATTATAATTAGTAATTTCACAACACAAA
Source organism: Lepisma saccharinum (assembly GCA_022664845.1). NCBI lineage: Eukaryota > Metazoa > Arthropoda > Insecta > Zygentoma > Lepismatidae > Lepisma > Lepisma saccharinum. The sequence continues at coordinate 50,612 of JAGDQP010002526.1, forward strand.
TAAATTCAGTTTTTTTGCAGCATGCAACAATATAAATTTCACAATTTAAACATATCGTCCAGAAAATAATGCAAGTTACATCCGAACTTCTTTCTTTTCATATTAACGAAGTGTTAAGAAGTAAACCAGACCTGAAGATACATCTTTAAACAGAGTACAATAAAAATAGTCACAATACGACGAAGTATACAGAAACACTTGAAAACGCTGTGACATTCATTACATGTAGTTAAAAGCAGGTTGGACATCGTTTAGAAGATGTTATTTTTTATCTTAAAAATTTAATATGACTTGCATTGTTTTCTAGACTAACATTTAGTGGAAATGTAATCTTGAACAATGAAGAAAACCCTCAACATTACAGTTAGTTTGTTCCAAATTCTAGTTACATTTTTTTTTTTTTTTTACTCGGAAACGCGAATTTCTTAACGGATTTAGATATCAAAACGAAGGTAAATTCAAAATATTGCATAATAGACAACTTTGTTGAGGATTTCCTTAAAGAAACATTCAATTTAAACTGTATATAGGGATGTCCAAAGAATATTTTTTTTAAATTTCATATCAAGTTACAATATTTATAAACAAAGTGAGAAATCTCACTTTAGAACAGAGAAAAAGAGTCTTTTTCTTCTTTTACACGAAAGTGAAAGCTATGGTGTAAAGGTTCTCCCACACCACAACTGGTCAGTAATAGTAATAACAGTAACATTTACTTCATTGTGCTATTATCGTAACATGTTTAAAATATCAAAATAAGTGTTGAAATTAAATGATTTTAAATTTTGAAATAAATTTATATTCTTCCTGGGCAAAAGTAAAGATATTTGGACATCCTTATTTATTAAACGGGAAACAAAACAGCACAAGCAGATTATTCAAACTGTTCACTCTCAAAAGAACTAATTATATGTCACCTTTATCTTCTTTGTCTTCTTCTTCTGTTTGTCCTATGTTTCAAAAGGAAACAGTGCATTTTTAAAAATCATTTTTCACAGATACTCTATATATATAAAGTTATATATAGATTATATCTATAGAGAACAGTTATTAAATCTGTACCTGTCAATCATTTATGGTTCATTAAGTATGTGTCGCACGGGATTAGACTGTTGAATAATCCCAGCGACCCTGAGTGTATACATTTTGAGCAAAAATTGCAAAAAATTATTAGGGGTCTTACTCCCAATACTCTTCCACAGGTGTTGTCGTGTGATTCGTACGGTTGTGGACAAGAGTGGCATTCATTCCCGGTGCAAAGCAGGTTTCTGTGTTCCACCAGTTGTCTGCAAGAAGAATGAGAGAAAAGCAATGTAAAAAATAGCAGGCAAATAATGAATCTCATTCTATATCTTTATATATTGAGACAACTATACATCTTCGACATTATTAAATACAACAAAGAAAAAAAATCTTGCATTTTTTGTTACAATACTGTCTTTCCCTGAAGAAAAACGCTACAAAGTTTAGTTTTCGACGTTTCGAACATGATAATTTTCATTTTCATAGCACACTGAAGAGCATAAGGGCAAGTATTATTCTTAAAAATCCCAAACAACACAGAATCCGAAACCTGGCGAAGATCTCGAGTATTTCTTGCCCACTTCTTAACAATTTATTAAGTGTTACATGGTCATAAAGTCAAATTTACCATTCCAACATTGAGCCTCAATGGAAATTTTAATAATGAACTCTAACTATAAGTTTATCTTGAAGATCCACTTTGTGGAGACTGAACGCAAGTGAAATGAGCACAGAATGAAACTTCTGTCAGATTGTAATGACGCAAGGTTATTTCTTGTCGTTACAGTTCACTATTTCCCCGACTACTTTAGATCTGGCAACGATCTTTATGAATAGCATCCTAACCAATCCTATCTCAAACCATAAATTTCAAATGCATTCTGAAAGTTTTCTTTTTTGTGTTCCATTTTCCGTATTAAGCCAATTCCACATAGCCATTCCAATTCTTTTTTGTGTTCCATTCTAGTTTCATCTCTTGACAGAATAAATCTTCAATATATTTAGAATGTTTTCTTCCGTATACATAGGTATCTCACATTCCCTATGCTTGTAGTTGGCAACTTTAATCATTCTGTTGAACTACGTAATAAATTAGACCAAGGGACCGAAGCTCAGTTGATCGAGCGTTGGCTTTGCACTCGGAAGGTTCTACGATCGATCCCAGCGACCGGTCATCCTGACTGAGATTTCTCCAGATGTTATACCAGAATAATGGCGATTGTACCTTCTTTCCCACGGAATTTCCCCTACTGTATCCCAGCCTGAGGTAAAGTTGCCGACAGGTCATAAATAAAAAATCAAATTAATATTCAACCTTGAAAGTCTTAACTCTGAACGTTCTACCTATTTTGTTTACAACCATTTAAATATATAAATCTGTATTATATTTTGGTAGATACTTTCACACAAATACGTCCCTAACAATAGGGATAACAATTTCTCACTCGGTAATATCAAGCTTCATCATGTGGAAAAAGTGACAGGTAAAATCTTATGTTATCTTAAAACTAATACCCTGAAGAGTTGAAACTGAACTCAACCTGCTTCCTATGACGACTGACACGACAGAATTAGCAACGTATCCTAGGGCAGCAAATTTTAGGAGGCAGAAACTTTGGAGCGTTTTTCGCCTCCTTCTATGAGCTACGTCTGCATAGAGAATGATTTATAGTTGAGATGATTAACCTGAGTACCGGTGGAGTTATCTCTACAAAAGAGAATCTAGCCCCTCATTACCACCTGACGCTCCATCATTTGAATTTAGGGTCAATGCCCTAGCAGCACACAAGATCGTCCCAGTACTGGGTCAGTAACGGCAAATATCGATCAAGGTTGGCCCAGTATTGGGCAGAGATTGGCCCAATATTCTCAGTACTGGGCAGAGATTGGCCCAATATCCTCAGTATTGGGCAGATATTAGCCCAATATCCTCAGTATTGGGCAGATACTAGCCCAATATCCTCAGTATTGGACAGATGTTGGCCCAATATCCTGTGCTGCTAGGGTGGACTCGACCGCGCAAAGCAGATATTTACACACACATTCGCATGCTGCATTTTTGTCCAGTTCATTTTAGCAGCTGGCTATTGTGTGTCATTAATTGTACAACACTATTTAGTGTAGTGCACTATTTGTACAACACTAAATAGTGTATCGGTCAAGATAGGTGATGTTACCTCATTGGCTTTGGTCAATACGGGGGGTTCTTGTTCAATTATATTAAACCAACTCCTAAATAAGATACAGGAGGTATACAAAGCAGCCAGATTAGATAAAGCAGGTACAGGACATATTACTGTCAAGGCTGTGGATCAACGACAAGTTAAAATTCAAGGGAAGTTAAGCGCTTATGTAATAATTGACAATCATATAATATCATGTGATTTCTTAGTATAGTAGGTTCCAGAACATGAAAGCCTTCGGTGAAGGAACCGGACCCCCTATCAGTAACGGTTAACCAAACGTAGCCACGACCACCAGAAAGATTCCGACAAGAAATTTTCCACTTTCTCCAAGCAGATGGCAGAAGCGAAAGGTGGTCATATCTTCTTTTTCGAAAGAGAAAAAGGGAAAGGAAGGGAAGAATAGTACAGAATGAAGTGGCAACGTTTGGGTCAAAACCACAGACATTCCTTCTACATGTCTGTGGTTTTGAAGAAAACATATGGTGACCTAAGGCTTTCATGTTTTGGAGACAAGAATAATTGATCGTTGTCCGTACGAAATGCTTCTGGGACATTTTTTGTTTGGAGAATTGTGATTCTATGACTATAGATTATAAAACTAGGAATTTACTATGGAAATTTAAGAGTGATATTAAAACGGTCAATAATAATCCCAGTGTGGTTAAGGATAAAATCATTCCCGAACTCAATTTAGAACATCCAGCTTTGACACAAGTTGATAAATGTAAAAGATACTGGTGTTTTTAGTACGGAAAAGAGATGTTTCAAGGGAAGAATGTAAACGACCTTTGAAAGAGGAGCTTATAAATGTAATCAGAAAGGAAAAAGCTGTGACTACAACTTTGAATCGAGAAGTGGTTCAAGATACTAACTATCCTGTTGAACCTAATCGAGGCATTGGTTATAATGTTGAAAAAAAGGTGGAAATTATGATAGACATTCGATAAACAAATTAATTACTGAATCTTACTTCAACAGCAAGAGAACTGGCTCTCAAGGGTCAATTGGATCATTGTATTAGGGCCAGAGATATGTTAGATAAAAGTAACATTGACAGTGATATGTTCCCAGAATTGGAGAAGGTTCATAGTCGTGTGGTGTGGTTAGCGCATGGTTTTGACCCTGATGAGATAGTAGACCTGAACGGAGAAGGAAGTAACTTTTAGCAACAGAAACGTCGTATGTTTTGCTCCTGCAAAAATACTAGTTTCTTTTTTTCCAACCCGGGGCATTCTGTAACGGAATGTTAACCGCTTGTTTTGATTTAGTGAACAGTTTATTGCGTTTCTAAGTTTCTCAAACTAACTTTTTGTTTGAAAATATACTAATTTAGTATGTTGACAAGGTGATTATGGACTTTTAGGCCAAAATTGAGTAATTTCGATATCTTGACAAAGTGATTATAGACTTTTAGACCAAAATGTTTCTAGATTCACAAACTGGGAACTAAGAATGTTCAGCAAAAGCGATATGACAGAAGAAGAAGAGGGGGGGATCAAGATAGAAAATAAATGGAGAAGAATCTTCTTAAGAATCGAGTATCCTGACAAATGTGATTTAACCTCCTTATACGTATAGAAATACGTTATATCTTCATGTAACCACAAGATTAGGAATTTATCTTTTACCAGTCTGTGTGAATAACACAAATTTATTATGGGGCTTGTATGTAAGTAATTTAATGAACGATGTAAGCACTCATGTAACAATGTTAGTTAAAAGAATGCCTAACACTAATAATAGTAACAGAGCGAGTAATCGTTATACTTCATCCCGTAAAAGGGGAGTAAAATCGAAGCAAAGCGCGTCACAATCTCCTAGTGAGATAAACAAATCGTTGAAAAGAGGTTCTTACAAGTTTTCCCTTTTATTAAAATTTGGTAAAGATGTCTTAATCTCAAACTGCAGGTAATTATATATAAAAAAAATAAAAAAGCACTTACCACAGTCTTGCCAAGGTAATCCAGGCAGATCCACAAATGTATTTATTAGATAGAACAAGGTCCACGCTATAATAACGCAGTAATATATGTCTAGAAAAAATACTATAGTCATTGTAGCATATCCAACTCCTGAAAGGAAGAAATAAGAAAAAAAAAGTTCAGTGAAATTCAAATTCACAACAGAAATAAATATTACACATACAAAAAAAAAGTATAGTTTTTTTTCTTTTCTTATTGTACCAGGTGTGTTAAAGTTTCTTGTATTCTTCTTCTTAATACTTAACCAACAGCTTCGAGTTATCAAGAACTACGTAAATATTATTTTAGTTAACTTATGACTCTGACACTAAAGTTTATTCCTACATTTTCTCGATTTTTATGAGGGGGAAAGGAAGACAATCTTATGGGGAAATTATGTGGAAAAGAAAGTTAAGAATTACAATTTTTGAAAGTAGGCAAGATAATGGTATTTTGAACGGAAACAGAAAAAATGCATTCATTTCTAACACGAATATCTGACTGCAATTAAATTATTACGTCATAGACTGGACAATCGCCTATCTCATCTAAAAATTATTTTTTAAAAACCTTTATTACTTCATCTCATACAGCCCCCCACATAGCAGAGTACTCCCAGGGACGTCCCATTTAGATCCCATTAACGTCAGATTTCTCAAGCTCCCATAGCGATGTCCTAAGGACGTCCGTGGGATAACTCTGTGGGCAATACAAACAGTTCATCCCGTATGGAGGTCCCCTGGATGTCCCCCGGAAAGCCGTGCGGGATTACCTACCTGGAATTTCTATAAATTAAATCGACCTTACTATTATTATTATTTAATTAATTATAACTATACGAAGGATATGCCTTCGTATAGTTATACGAAGGATTAATTATAACTATACGTCCCATGGATGTAAACGGGACTTGAACAGGACGTCCCGATATCCTGCCAGGAGATCCGTCAGATGTCCCTGGGACGTCATTTTGCCATGTGGGCCCATAACCACTATACCTACTCACTGTCTGAAATTGTAATATTGTCTGTCGTCTTTCCATAATTTTCAGAAGTCGAAGAAAGTAGAAGTGACCTAAATCCAGAGATTTTTAAGTACACTTCTTGTCTCTTTAAATATCCACGCTGTATATAAACTGGTGTTAAATATTCCAGTAGCAAATTCCCACTATTTTTGCTACGTTTTCAAGATACAGAATTTACAGCTTAGAGCCGAAAATCGCCTTCTTAAATAGTAAATAAAATAAATATTTTTTTTCCATAAAACCTAAATTACGTATTAACCACGCAGTGTGTCGATTGAAATTCCACGTGTAAATATCCTCTGATCAAGGTATGTAAGTTCATTAAAAAGAAAGTATGTATGAATATAGGGAGTAAAATAGAAATGGGCATTTAACTGTAATGAATGCTTAGTCATGTAATAAACAAACAGAAGGGATAGGTATTTACGTTTTGGTATGATCACGTTTTGTATACATATATATGCAACAGGATGTCCTGTCACAGGTGCTCTCGTATTGTTCCTATTTGATTTCATGGTGACTCACAAACTTGGAATTTAATAAAAAAATGTCAATATAGAGCAATAACGAAACAGGTTTCACGAGCCTAGTCATATAGTTGTACATCATTGTTAAGATTAGACCTGGGGATTCCCATAAAAAAATAACATATAAAGACCACAGGAAAAAAAAAACGTGCTTTGTCCATTTTCTTGACTTTACAGGAGAGCGTTTTAAAAGTCCATAAAAGGATTATGTGAAAAACATGAGTGTAAGAATTCACCCAACACGTTAAGGATAATGTAAAGCAATGATCTCCAAAAAAAGATGGCAGCACTGTATATGTCTATTGTATTTTTATCGTTGCACGAAATTTCAATGTTGCTCCTACAAATTTAAGCCTAGAGAGTTCTAACTTTCACGGAAGAAAGTTCATAACCAATTCAACAGTTCGATCTTTTATCGAACTTTTATTTTCGTTTTTCTTCATTGTTGAAATCGCTTGATTGTTGTTGTAAATATCAAAACCTATAACAATGAAGCTCTTTCAACAATGAACAAAAAAGAAAATTCAAAATCGGCTTTGATCGAACTGTTGAATTGGTTATGAACTTCCTTCCGTGAAAGTTAGAACTCTCTAGGCTTAAATTTGTAGAAGAAGCATTGGAATTTCGTGCAACGATAAAAAACATATATATAGGGAGGTAGTGCTGCCATCTTTTGTTGGCTATCGTTGCTTTACATTAACCTTAAGTAGCGTATATAATTCATCTCTACAGAAAACAACTGTGTATTTTCTATACAAGCTACGATTTAAGTAGCAAAATATTCTAGTAATTCTCAACGACACAAAAATATTTCAACTGGTTATACTTTTTTTCTCTGAAAATTTTTCCCTCTCTCATTCTTGATCACCCATAGTTTAGATTGTTCTAACCATCATCAGTAATTGTTCTTTCCTTGAAGGTGAGGGAACGTTATAATATAAGCAGTACTAAAGTCCAATTCATGTCCCAATTGTCCACAAATTGTTATTACTATTTATTGTACGCAAACCAAACAGATTTTACCACAATTTGGTTAAAAGAAGATTTTAAAAATTAGATCTCGACAAATACGCATATAAGTCCAATACTCTTGAGTTTTCGCTTTTTGTAAGAGCTAATAAGCGATGAAGGAATTCAGATTTTATTGGGTTTATTTGACCGTACAAATTGCACATGCAGTGCAGTAGTATAGAATATATCACAAACTACAGTATTTATCTCCCCCTAGAACCTGAAAGAACTTGACCTATTGAATTTTCCTGGAGAAAAAAAAGGTCGTGAAAATTTGGACAAATTTCCTCGACGTGAACGCTATACATCATTTGAGATACGGGGTAAAATTTACCTTGCAGTATTGGGCATAATTGTCCGACCAATGTCATTCCACCAGCTCCCAGATACTGTCCAATGGCTACCTCCTGGAAGAAGATTGGAATCCCACAGAAGATCATAGCAATACCATAGGTAACGAGGAAGGCACCTGAAAAGAAAAGAATGAAATAATTAATAACCACTGTTCCGTATCAATTAAAAATGTGGTATACGTGTAAATTCATCTCTATTTTCAAAAACTGATTAAGGCTACTGGAGATTCCTTTAAAGGGGAAGATCTCTGTATTATCAGATCTTGAGTGGGGTGTAGATCTTTAGGATAAGATAGAGAATTAGTGCCTCTAAAAAAAAAATATGTGGTGATTTATATGCTGGTAAGTTTTCCTCAAGAAAATTCGCTTCTTCAGTGAAGTCTAGAAATCTTCACTTCAGTTCCTTCACATTGGACTATTTTCAAAATCCCTTTAGGCTTGTGCTAAAGATTATATTGGTCACTATTAAAGATTCTAGGGTCAACTGGAGGAAATAAACTCATAAATCTTTAAGTATACCGGAAGTGTCATTTTCTCTAACCGCGGCACTCAGTTTTTAGCATGCATTTTGCAACTAGAATTCCTGATCATGTATTATTTTTAAATTAGTATGTGCTTATCAGTCGATTCTAAATGTTTATTCTTCTCTAAGTATCAGTAGGTGTTTATCAGTCGATTCTAAATGTTTATTCTTCTCTAAGTATCAATAGATGCTTATCA
>JAGDQP010002526.1:63702-75424 GCA_022664845.1 Lepisma saccharinum
GATACAAATTGGTGGATTTCAACGAATATATTCGTGGATACAAATTGATCAATCGCAATGGATATAGTCAATCTCAGCAGATATATTCGTGGATACTAATTGGCCAATTTCAACGGATATATTCGTAGATACAAATTGGTCAATCTCAACGGATATATTCGTGGATACAAACTGATCAATCAACGTCACGTTAATTATTTCATACCTGTGTAATATAGAAGGTAGAAAGTTTCTATTATATCTTGTAAAAAGTTGTCTTTCAAGAAATATGTACGTATCCTTAACAAACATCCAATCAGAAGCTATTCTGCCCCATACCGAGAGCTTGCTTTAGCTACTGTTTCCGTTTTAAATATTTCAATTGTTCTAAAAAATTGCGTCGGTTACCAACTGTAGTAAAGCTTCTACGAAGAGCAGTGTGATCGTGGTTGTATATAAGAGTGCGCGGGTTATCAAAATTTCGGGAAACCCTGAGGCGCCCGAAAATCTCTCGAAACTTGGGAATTACCGACACTATCGCGTCCCAAAAATGTCTCGATTTTCTCTCTCCGTCCCGTCCCGTCCCGTCCATAACACCTCTAGTTTGTATGCCCTTTACGACAAAGGAATGGAAAACTGGAAAATAGGAAATAATAGTCCGGAAAATTTATTATGGGGAAATAACTGCCAATTCGCGGTGAAAAAAGAGAGAGAGAGAAATAAAAAAGGTTCTCCGAAAAATACAATAATAAATTTCTTTCAGCAATAGAACAACGTTTTCTTTTCTGAAAATGGCAAATCTAATTTTTTTTCCCCCGCTAAATAAAAAATCGACATAATATTCTTGCACCTTAAAATAGTATCTTCAAAAATTGCCATCACTTGATACGACGTACTACTACGACATTTAAATTCCTAATGTTTCAGCTACAGGAAATATAGATAGAAAGAAAGAAAGATTTTCTTTTTAAGACAACACTCGAGTTGCTTGCGTACTTGTACGGAGATTGTGAATTGTCACCATTTAAAGAGGGAAAAATAAAACCAAAAAAAGAATATGTCGTGTTTATCACCTATTCGTATGCAGTTCACGATTTTACCAGTTAAGTTGAACAGGACATACACATACATATATATTTCTTAGATTGTGATCAAGACAACTTCCCGAAAAGGTTGGCCAAGTACGTACTTGCTCTGTAACCAGACTTAACCCTCTTTTTTTTTTATCTCATTTCCTATAATATTTTCACTATCGTACCACTATACTTGTTAACCTTGGGATGACTCTATTCTGCACTAAGCAGCTGTATAACACTGAACTACGGTTAAACCCGTCTACATACTTTGACCTTCAATACAAGTTTGTTTTGATTTATTTTTTATTGTAAAGGAACGCATTTTACAGCAAATTCATGCCTTTTTTTTTTTAAATGTAATAGTGGGCGATGTCCTGAATTAATCTTGTAGGTTACTTTATGTACTTACCTCTTAGAAAACTTACCTCTTATGTACTTACCTCTTTTTTCTTAGAAAACCAGCTGCGTACTTTAAAGTAAACTCGAATTACTTCACGCAGTGTTTTATCCTTCTATAATCCGTCCAGACTTAAGAATATACTCTTGCTCTTAGCGATGCCGGTCTGACCGTTAAATAAGAAAAACGAAACTGAGCTCGCTGCAGCCTTTCTCTCACTTTGGATTGCCATATCCGAGCGGCAACGCTCCAGTCGCTGTTAGTTTTCCTCCCTCTTCCCCCCGTCAAGTTTTTCAAACGAAACTATCGTTATTTTTAGATAATTAAATGTGTAAACGAAGAAAGGAATTAGGGAATTAATTTTCGTACCAATGTTAAATATAAAAGCTTGACGTGGGATCATTAAAGAGAAAAAATAGTAATGAAATTTTGAGTGCGTCAGGGGGAAGTACGATAAGTAAAACTGCAACTGTGGCCCATAAGTTGCAACAGTATAGACCAAACCCTGAACCGGTAATAATACCATTCAGTTTCAATTTTACACTCTCTAAATATACTAAAAAAACAAAAAGCGTCATGAAACAAAGTGCGCAAACACTAGTATTTCAGATAAAATACAAAGATTTTTCTTCCGCACTATCTCTCAAAAACCCGATTTCAATTTTTCATTCAACAATCAAATACTGTAGCAGAAACTTATATATTACGAAAAAAAAAAATTGATGGAAAACAACCAAAACCAAACTTAAAACAACACAGATTTGTAGGAAACCAAGAAGTAGATTTTGAACAAACAAAAAGAAAGTAAAGACAAATATAAAAAATCCTTTACCAACAATTTGCGGGAACATCCCTACAACGTTGTGCAGTTGCGACCCCATTGCGCAGCAATGCCTGCGCGAAGCGCAGTGCCAAAGAATATACCGAGGAGAATAATACACATATTAGTAGAATATACTTGAAATATACCTAATATATGACATCATTTCGGACGTTCAGATTTTCGCAGAATGTTCTACGACCTACGTTTATATATACCAGGAATATCTTAATCTATATTCAAAAAAAAATAGATAGGTTACATTTGGTTCAAACCTCGTACATAAATATTTTTATCTCAAAATATCAGAAAATAATCTCAAAAGAATTGTGCAAGAATTGATACTCTTGTAATACAAATGTCTTGCTAGTGATTGAAAGTGACGAAGAGACTTTTCTGGAATCTAATTACTAAATAAAAAAGCATTTTTTTAAGAAAGGATAAGTATTAAAATTATTACACCTCATATTTTATTGACAGAAAAAGTATTGAATACCGGAAAAGGCAGTGAAATAAGGACTATTAACCTCACAATCAGAAAAATAACCTTTTTTGATTGAATTTATGAAATCTCAGTCAATTTCCGGTTCCTGTCTAGTATTCCGGTGACCTTCAAAAATACTCGTACGTCAGAGATAAGAAAAATGAGACAGGAAATCAGTCTGTCTAACCCTCAACATTTCTTTGGCACTAGCAAACAAATTTAAGTTGTTTTTTTTTTTTTGTTGTTGTTGTTGTTTTTTTAAATAAAAGAAAACATAAAGATAAAAAAAAACCTAAAGCAAAAGCATCTCTTACTCGACGTTGTTGAATTCCATGTATGACAAATCAAATAATTTGTTATTTTGACAACAGTTACCCACTTATTAGAATAAATTTTAGTATCCCAACTTAAATTTCGAATAAACTGACAATTATCGAACGTTAACTGATAACACGTAACATTTTTCTTATTGAATGATTTCGATTCCTACATCTATCCAGTTATTCTGATTGAGATTATTCTTATATTGAGATTTTCAGATACTCCTTATTTTTTTTCGGGGGAGGGGATAATATGAAAATTAAAAGCCATTGAGATCGAACCCAAAGTGACATGATGGGTAAAACGGCGAAGCCTAGTAATCCACGGATTAGTAAACCTGGATTGCGGAAGTGTGGGTTTACGAAATTGGCCCACTGTTTTGGTCTCGTACCACCACTGCAATACAAAAAAAAAAAAAAAACGAAAAGTTTAGTCAATGATGTGGATTTGTATACAGGATCGACAGACAGACGGAGTTTGATTTTTTATACAATAAGATTTAAATAACGTAAATGGTTGAATAACCGCTCATTTCTTTTCCTCCAGAAAACAAACATAAATTGGAGCAGTTCCAGTATAAAACATTCAAGATCTTTTTTTCAATTCTCCATGCATTCTAATTAGCAACGCTTATGTAATGCAAAGCAAACATAACATCACAGACGAGTTATGTAATGTCAATATTAATAATACAACGATAGATCGATTGAAGGCGGCAGTTCCAGGAATATTTTTTTTTTCTTTTTTCACTAAAAATGACATTGCTTCTCCTTCCCTTTTTCTACTTCTTAAAAGTTTTAAAAAGACTTGGAGCTAATCTTAGCCTAGTTGAAGGTCATTTTTTTTCTTCAAAATACATATTTGCAAAGACCGCCTACACTGGAAATGATAAACTAATTAAATCTCAAATGTTAAGTTTAAATAAAGATCAATTATTCTTTTTTCACTCTGAAGAAAAACAGCATTATTTTGTTTGAAGAGTGACATTTTGAAAGACATAATCATAGACCTCATAATGGATAGACTTATCACACTTCCCCATTTCTTGCTGCGCTAAAACTAATGGGATTTTGTTCAGAGCACGCGATTTTGAATCCATCCGCTAGGTAGCTCTGCCATACACCTCATAGTAGAATATGATGTCTATGGCAGAGCTACCTAGTGGATGAATTCAAAATTACGTGCTCTGAACAAAAATCAATCCGTTTTAGCGCAGCCAGAAATGGGGAAGTGTGCTAAGTCTGACAATAAGCACGTACCTGATGTCACGGAGAAAATCCAGGAGGTTCGTACCCACCTCCGAAATTCTGATTTCTATGTAAAATTGGTATAGATTTAGGCATAATCATGTACATTTCCCATACATACAATCCCTGAAAGAAACTGGTGAACCCCCGCCCCCCCCCCCCCCCGATATGAAATTCTGGATACGTGCCTGTCTGAAGCAGATTTGTGCACTATTTATAATTTTGACAAGCTAAGGCACTTGTATATTTAAAGTAGGTGCAATATTCCGTAAGGAAACAGGAGGATGTGACGAAGTCTGTTTTGTGCATTAAAAAAAATACTTTTAAAAAAATACCAATTTTAGGCATGCAGACACGTTCAACCTTCATAATGGAGCCATGCTCGTCCGAACGATTTTCAGTAAATGATTGCAGTACTTTTCATGCGTATTTACGTTGTGAATATGTGGGCAAGATCTTATTGTACTTCCTCATACTTTCATCTCAATTTCCATTCCGAAATTCGTGCTATATTTTCCAGCTTCTTTTTCTCGTTTCTTGTGTTTGTCTATATATCTTCATTTCTTATGGTTTCCGTGCCTCTTTTCAATTTTACCGCTACTCCTACGTGCGTTTTCCCTTTTTTTTTACTGTTATTTCTGCTCCTGTAATTATTGTCTCTTTTTTCTTTCCATATCATGTGTAGACAAGATATTCATAAATAGCAAAGTTTAAAAACAATCTGATCTTGCAACACGCTTCTTACTGACAATTCACCAAGGTAGAAAAGTTTAATGTCACCCTTACACATGATTGTGACATACAAGATTTCCTATTGTTCAAATACGAGAGAAACAAATCAGTACTTTTGTTGATATTGTGTTTCATTTGTTTGTATATTACATCAGAACAGATGAGTCTTCCTCTCTAAAGTTTACGTTACTGACTAAAGACATTCCTGAATATTCTGCGTGTCTGTCTCTTCTGGGTTTCAAAACATTCAAAGAATATTGACTTCCTCTTTCCTTCACATCACACTGGTTTATTGTGTTGAAATAAGTATTTCAAGAAAAAGCAAAACATATAAAGGAGGCTCAGATCATTCCAGTCAAAATTATAGGGGATTTCCAATTTGATATAAATAAACCATCTGCAGTAGCCCACAGATGATATTGTAATTTCAAATTTCCGGAGTAGTGCCCAAAGGATATGCAACCCAGCTAGAATTCTTGCCTCGTCAGAGTCCAAATACAGCCGCTTGGTGACGCTGTACAGCGCGTTACAAGAGTTGGGTGTATAAAATTCTGGTCTAAAATGCGGCATGGGTAAGATAACACATGTATTGGCAACCGAAGTGATAGCTTTGTAAATCTCTCTGGCAGTGAAATTAATCTGCTCACTTCGTGCCGTGAGCGTTTATATCGTGCGCTGCTAGAAAGAATTGCAAATCCAATATTGGTGATCGTAGTTTAAGATTTTTTTAAAAGTCATTTGCTATCTTTATCCATGCTCCATTTTACATTAGAATTTTACACATCGAACACTTGTAACGGCTGTATTTGAACTTTTACGAGGCAAGAATTCTAGCTGGGTTGCATATCCTGCAGGCGTTATCCTAGAAACTTGAAATTATAGTAATGTCATCTGAGACCATAGATATTCTTTCTCAAATCATTAATCTTGGATCCCTCTACCATCTGTATCTGATTAACTGACGGAACTCGCAAGTTCATCGCTGCAGTAACAAATCTTGGATTATACCCTGTACAAGGTCAAGCCATTTCTTCGTCATGCACCCTTCATATATTATGTGTACAGTGAAGTTTTACAGAAATTTACTTGTGAGAAACTCTGTATGTTGCTATAAAACTGCATAACGTGGCTATTCCGAACCTGATTTAAAATGAATGATTCACATGTTTTGTGTGTCATGTATCTATTGGTTTCCTACATTGGCATCCCGCGCAACTTTTCAGATCTTGAAAATGTTTTTAATCTACCATTTTCAATGAACTGAGTGTACTACAACGATATTCTATATTGTTTTGTAGCTCAAATTCATTTCCCAAATAAATAAATAAGTGATATTTATAACTGGTATTCAGAACACAATTTTTTCTTTAAAAAACAGTGAAATTCCAGTAAGATATTTGCCATCTTCACAGAAGTACATATACTATAAAAATATCGAACGGAAACGTTGTAGTGTCAGCAGCGACAAAGTAAACCAAGCTCGATGCAAAACCAATCTGAAGTCAGTCTCTCTGACTGCTTCCGTTTTAGTTGCTAGTATGGACTACAACCTGAGTGCATATAATGCAAAGATAATTTAACGAAATGCTGGAATTTCGTAAGACGGAATTCCGGAATTAATTTCGAACTTCCGAACACCCGTACTGTAGCGTTACCAGCCTATGAATCAAGGTGGATGCACTCAGAATTGACTTGGTAAATTATATCATCCTAACACTGTTCGTTGCACTCTGGAGTTTGTTAAGTAAACTTTTGATAAGAATAATACAGATAAGAAAGAGTACCTAAATTTATCAATGAAATGTGTATTTGAAGATTATAAATAAATAGTAGTACTACAGCCAGTGATAATTTTGTATTAACTGTAGCTCCATATCTCAGTGTGCATATTTAGACACCTTTGCGAGGGAAAAATTACAGGAAGTTGCAGATAGAGTGGTGATAGATACTCGGTGAAGGGTGGAAGGATATTTCAACATTTGGTAAGTTTTCTTTGAAAAAATTATTTTATTTATATTTTGATTGACATATTTATTCATTGTGATTAGATTTCAAAATAAATCGGCTTCTTATTTCAATCGACGAGGGAAGAATCAACTAGCCGCAGACTTAACATCGTCTACAGACTTAACTTGCATTAATAGGCAAAAATATTAGAGTTATTCTTTAAAAAGTCATTTCAGGATTTGATCACACCCACTGGATATACTGGGGAAGGTGAGGGGCTGAGCTCGCTCCCTAATATTAGTGAATGGAGTGCTGTCTAAAAAATATTTCAATAACGAAATATTTTCAGTTTGTTGGGCGGGGGGAGCCAAAATGTGGGAGGGTCTAATATAGTTTTTTTATGTTTCTGTTGTTTTTTAAAAGTATTGTACAAAAATGATGTTCTCGTGAATTTGAGGGAATGACATTCCACTATGAGAGGGGGGGGGGGGGAATGGGGGAATTACTGAGTACTATAGGAAATTACTGAAATATTACGAAGTATGTAATTAGCTGCTACTGTTGTCATGTTTCAAACACAACCTTGCTCATGTTTTTTTCGACAGCAAATTTGCAAAAGCGTAAAAGGTAAAAAGTTGCACATTTTAAAGGAGGAATATAAATTTAAAACTTACGTTGGTAATAAAGACAAAAACCAAAAGTTTTTTTTTCTGGCAGTACGCCGTATACCAGTAGCTTTTTGACTCAGTCACTTAAATTAATTGTACAAATTATGTAAATATATAAATTGCCATATAAATTTATAGTGAGTACCGGGACCTTTCTTCATACAAAAACGCGCTAATGATGTACAATATTTAGGAACTAGGTCCGAGAGTTCTGCCTCCCCTCGTAGAATTATTATTTCAACATACAATTAGTATAATTGTATATTCAGTTATTTTATATACATTTCTCGCTTAGACCAATTAATCACCCCCCTCCCACACAAAAAAAGAGCCCTCGACTCATTGAAAACGTTTCGTTTTCTGCATATTCTTGTTCTATTAGTACACAGCAAATAGGTCTGTCACGTTTCGTACCGGTAGTGCTTTACTTAATAGAGAACCTGAATATTAGAAGATCCTGGTAACGATCTCAGCTTCAGTCGCACCAGGCGAATGCCGGAATGGTACCTATAAACTGGTCTACTCCTAACATCCTCTTCTTTCTCTTACCTCGTCCTGAGCCAGAGTTGCCTATATTATTTTTAATCCATACCCTGTTGGATTTGTACAATTTCCAGAGAGGGGGAAGAATTAGTGAGATATGTATTATACGATATTTATTATATGTATTATACGATATTCCAGGCTAGAGATATATATCTGTAAACAGAACCAGGGAAGATTTTTGCAGAGAGGGGGAAATCTCAACCACCCGCCGCTACAAATCGAACACTGTTCATATTTTTGGACTGATCTACTTTCACGTCTGGTCCCTCAGAAATCAGCCATCGTAAGTAGCACACCCTGTCTGCCTGTGCAATCCGCACGATTTTTGTGTTTTCTGGGTTGTATATACGCAAGGAGGAGAAAATAGAAAGATAAGGCACGAGATCTGCTTCAATCCAACCTCCGAATTAATAAGCAAGAAATAACACGATAAGGACGGATAAGTGCGTTTAATTTCCTTTGAACCAATGGACGGTTATATAGGCCCTATATAGTTATAAAATCTACATTAACTCTGCCACGCCGATTCTTGAAAATAACATCCTGTCAGAACATCTAAAAAGTAGTTTAAAAACAAAACTATTCGGTGATCTCACAGACTGTGTAAAAATATATCTGAGCCCAGGATTGTTTTCATGGAAAATTACAGCTAAATAGGGCTTGAAAAATTATTGATATGTTTGAAACGTAGTTGATGATCAGAACATTTGAAGTGCTTACACGTAAAATAAACAGAGAGAGGGAGAGAGAGAGAGAGAGAGAGAGAGAGAGAGAGAGAGAGAGAGAGAAAAGAAAGAACAATATTTTCAGCATCACGTTCGTAATTTCATTGGTGCAAGGCGCAAGCAACAATAACAAAAACATTTCAAGAAAGGCATGTGTGTTATGTTTATAAATATATAGAAAGTGACCTACTTCTGACATGAATTCAGGTAAAGTTGACCACAGTCTCACAGCGGCATAATCAAAGAAAATACCAACTGTACCTCACCCCTAGCCTATGTTTCGGAATAACACCATGGAATTCATTGGTAGGGACAAAAAAAAAAAAAAAAGCTGAAGAAAACAGTAGTGACCTTGGAGATTCAGTTTACACCGGAAGTTTGGTTTCAAGTTTTGCCTCTCCTCTTTCCCATGTATTTTTTTTTTCTATTTACTCTAGTATCAAATAACTATTTCCCAACTGCCCATTTCTCCTCCCCCTCCTAATTCTTAAACCTGCTTTGTACCTCTACCAATTCATTCTTTAGTTGGGAGCCTTTTTTTTATTATTGCCTTGACATTCCACTCACTATGGCGGGTGGTCCCTTCCTCTTTTACTCGCCTTTCCCGCCCGAGATGTTTTTGTTTGGAATTCGAGCGCCTTTCTGAGAGCAGGAAGGGCGCGTAAAATGGGAGTGTCTCCCTCACACTCCCTTTCTACGAGACGGCAGTGGTGCTACCTTCAAGGATAATATTTTCCTACATACTTTGTAACCCAATAAAATAATCAGGTTGAAAATTTCACTGATTCTGTTAGTTCGCTAGTAAATATGAATGAAAATAATAATAAAATATACATGTTCATCTAATTTTGCTTCAAACTGAAACTGGCATTATTTCTGAAACTTCGAATAAATGCACACCGGTGCTGTCTGTGTACGTATTTGATTTCCGCCATCTTCGTTCCTTTTACATATACGAAATGCAAATTATCGAAAGAAACCATGTTGAGAAACTGAAAGTAGGAGTAACCAAAAAAAAAAACTTTTTCTTTGGGGGGGAGGGGAAGTTAAACCTAACAAAAATGTATTTAAAAACACAATTCCATGTTCCTCCTCCATATTCCACATATGTATTGAACATTATCATATCACCCTTTCCGCTTCCAGCTTGCATTTTTAGCTGTAAAACCGGAAGTTAACTTTCCCTTGTTTTTAGATTAGAAACAACTGATCACAGGTTATTTTTTAATGAAGCGCAACATAATAAAATTGAAAGTAAAATAAATAGGAATTACCTACTCCCGAGTTCATATGCACATGAACATATTTCCCCCCCCCCCCTAGTATTCCACATCATCCATTTTACAGAATTTGCCGGCATATATGACGCACTCCCCCTCCCCTGAAAATCGTCCTCAAAAAGAGGTATTTTATTTATTTCTATTCACATACTGCATTTAGGTAGTAAAATCTATTACTACCGATATGTAGTTATGCATACATTTCTTACTCAAACCTCGCGAGTCTTCCTACTCCTCGAATGCGCGTGAACAAATTCAGATTTTGAATGTTTCCTGTTGATATTCTCGTCACTATTTTGGTCGACAAAGTCAGATGTATGTATACCTACGCTCTTTTCCAGTATTTCCAGAGAGATTTGTATACTTCGTTTAACCTCATCTCTTTAATTCTTATTTTTTTTATCTATTTTATTAGCTTCAAAGTAAGTTACCTTAAAAAAATAGTTCACAAATCACTTTTCTATTTCTCTGCTATTGAAATATCAGAAAAGATAGCCTTAGATTTCGAATGAATTGTTAATAAGACACTAGTTCTAAAAGTAAAAAAATAACATTTTTATGTAAATAAATCTTTGCACATATTTGCAAAAATCATAGTAGTTGGCAACACTTGTACCTCCTGCGACCGGGAATAAACATATGCCACCACTGCGCGCGCGTGAGTGGAAAGTTCCACTGCAAAATTTCCAAACAAGGCACACAGCGTGTATTACGCTACCCGATTCCCGCGCTGGATTCATTCTCGTAATACTCATACCACAAGAGACAGGGCTACCATCTCATGACAGAAAAAAAATAAGCAAAGCAAGGCAGAGGGAAAGAGTAGGGAGTTGGGTATATAAACTGTCGGCTGTACACGTGGAGAAAGGTGAAAAGAAGCCAGGTTTGGGCGGGAAGAATGTTGGAAGATAACCAGAAGATATCACTCACTACTGCTTTATAAATATGTATATATAGTTTAAGAAATGTATGAATGCAAATACTATAGTAAAAAAATGAAACATTATAAGCACCAAAAACAAGAAAAAAGGGCAATATTAAAAGATAAAGCGAAAAATATATTGTGATGGTGCGTGGTTTCCTAAGAAACCGGTTCACGACCGCCAGGTTCCTAGGTAAGGTGAACCGGTGGTGGTTCGTCATTGCCTTTCTTCAGATGAAAATAACGTCCTCCTTTTATAAAGGTTTAAATAGTGTAACAAATGTTTCTGAATGGTCTCTATATAAAATGTCTTTTCTTTATTCCTCGAGATAATGCATTGTTATTCTGGCATTTTTTCTGTCTGTTATTTAAATGTAGTACACTATTATCTATGGCCAATGGGAAAGCTTCCTAAAGAAAAAAAAATGTACACAGATGTAAAACGACTAAAGCAAAGAAGTAAATTATTCCGTCAATTTTGTATTTAATTTTTGCTTTAGTGCCTTTTATAGTGTTGTTTTCCGTTTCGATTTTGTATTTAATTTTTGCTTTAGTGCCTTTATAGTATTATCTTTACT
>JAGDQP010002526.1:75524-103676 GCA_022664845.1 Lepisma saccharinum
TTGTTTTCCGTTGGACCCCCAAATTAATTGCAACTGACAGAGAACTGTTTACAGAGTTATTAAATAGCAGAACATGAAATGAGTTTTCTTCGACTCTGAGTGTATATTACGTGTAAAATTAACTTCTGTCATTAAAAAAATAAGTCTTCAAAATATTAACTAAATATTTTTACTTTGCAATGCATTTTTTTCTTTTTTTAGAAGGGGTATAATGTTTTAAAATGATTCTTCTATGTTCATTTTAAACATCTAATAGAATCCTCCCTTGTAAGTAACCACAGACAACATAGATGTCAACATTAGACATAATCGGGACAAACGCGAAAGGCAATGTGAGAGAGAAACAACCCCCAAATTATTTGCAACTGACAGAGAACTGTTTACAGAGTTATTAAATAGCAGAAAATGCAATGAAAGGGGGAAGAATTTATTTGGAAACACACAAGAATCACAATAAAACTTGGTCCTTTTTCTAATTTTATCCAAAGCATTACTTAGAATTACGGAAATTAAATATGCACAACTCCATGAAATTGTTGTAGTGGTGTGTATGTATATACGTATATATTACCAAAGCGACCTCGAAAAAAAAAGTTCGGTGACCCTTGATTTGCAAGTTCTGCCTGCTGCCTGTTTTACAACTTCATAAATTTTGATGTGACGACGGATGCTTGGCATGGCAGTTACACAGCTACTGTGATGTCAGGTTGCCTAATATGGTGTGTCTGAGAGGGAAATATTTACTGTCGCGTAGCGAAAAAAAAAGTCTCTTTCTTTACCATTTCTTTTTCTTTTTCGCACGTGTATATAATTTTGTTTGCTTTTTCATCAAGGAAAACGTAGTATGGCGCCAAGGGTCAGCAGACAGTGACGTAGCTCGGAATATTTCTAATAGGGAGGGGCGGGGTTGGGTCTCGTGAATGAGAATCGTATTCTAAAATGCATGCAGAATTACGCTAGCAACGCTTACTAAGTTCGAGAAGAAAAAATATATTGAACTAGGACAAATTTATCTGTTCTGATGCCTAGAAATTACTACATAATCTTTGAATAGGCCTACAGGGATGTTTAATAATTCCGTCTCAGTTACCGTGGAAACATTAAATAGTTCAAAATTCTAATGTGTTTTAAGGGTTGAGTCCTACAATGTAATCATATCAAGTTTTAAGCAGATTGGTCTAAGCGTTCTCACGGGGGAGCGCAAATGTAAGTTTAAATAATTGAGTCTTATTACCATGTTTAAAACGATGAACATCGTGGCTTTTCTGTCCGGAAGCACG
The DNA here is from genome assembly GCA_022664845.1 of Lepisma saccharinum. Lineage (NCBI taxonomy): Eukaryota > Metazoa > Arthropoda > Insecta > Zygentoma > Lepismatidae > Lepisma > Lepisma saccharinum. Next base: position 76,805 of record JAGDQP010002526.1, read on the forward strand.
TCTACGACCCAGTGGCCCACGCGTAAGGTGAACCAATAGTGCTTTTCTATTGCCTTCCATTGAATAAAATGACGTCATAAGAGCAGGACCTACAGTTAAAAGTGGACTCCGTATCCCTTGTGGCCCACCGACTATCGAGTGCGGAACCTCTTCATTACAAAGCATCAAATGTCCCGAAGAAGTGAGTTTTTTACAGTCTAATATTTATAAGTAAAAGTACGGGAAAATATTTCCAGCTATAGATTGTTATGTGATTGAAAAAAATAGTAAATAGCAATTAAAACACACTTTCAGCTCCATGTAGTTGACCTTGGCTGTGTCGTTAAACCAAACACATGCGACGTTCAGTGTCCAAACCCTAACAAGAAAAGATACTTAAAATGCAAACAAAACCAGCAAAACCTACACAAAACAGTACTTCAAAGTTTTCTCCTTTCTTTTTAATGTCCAGAAGGTGTAGTAAAATGACATACGTTGCGTCAGACAGACATGGAAGATAACAGTTTTTATGATCCCACCAAACAATAATATTAGCTCCACCTTGATTGTGTTTCACAAGCATGACATATATGGCTAGAGTTAATAAAAGAGAGAGAGAGAGAACTACTTATATGCTTTAAGCCAGACGCTAGACTATGCTTGGGAAAGTAGGAAATTACAAATCTCTTAGAAGTGAGGTTGCTTATTAATGTTTCGAGAATAACCACAAAGTAATTCAAAATACAATGAAAAATACAATTGAAAAAAATTGTGGCAGTATTGAATAGCATTTTTGCGGGTTGTGTTTTTGTGAGAATTAAAAGACGGCTAGCATACATCACTTTATATGCAGTAATTTTTTACCACACCTTGGAAACATTTTTTATGAATATTTTTTTAAATTTACAAGTCTACACTGAATTAGCAAAATTCATGGGACAGTCACCTAATATCTAGTCGGGCCCCCTCTGGCCCTGCGGGGCGCAGCGATACGGCGTCCCTGGTGCACTTCCGAAGGCAGTTGACACCACACAGTCTGCAGAGCGGAAACCAATTGCGGCCTGTTCGTGGGTGGAGGATCCAGTGCACGGAGCCTGAGTTCAACGGCATCCCAGATATACTCAATGGGGTCATATCAGGGGCTCCGGGGTGGCCAGTTCAGTCGTTGGACCTCCCCTGTATGCTCTTCGAACCATTCTCGGACGACAAAGGAGCGATGTGGCGGTGCATTGTCATCTTGAAAGACAGGAAGATCGTCCGGGTGTTGAAAGGCCAAAAAACGGGTGTAGAGGATCTTCGAGTGGCTGACGATACCGTGGACAATTCGCCATGTTTTTCAGAACAACCAGAGGGTTCATTCCATACCAGGAAAACGTGCCCTAGACCATGACTGATACTCCACCGCCCTGGACCACGCCCTTTTGGCATGCGGGATCTATCCCTTCATGAGTTATGCGCCACATACGGTGCCTCCCATCGGCAGGATATAGTTGATACCGTGACTCGTCGGACGAGCTGACGTTACGCCACTGTTGCAGTGTCCATCCGAGGTGCTTATTAGCAAATGCAAGCCGGAGTGTCCGATGACGCGGGGTTAGCAGTGGCACCTGTGTAGGATGACGACTTCCATACCCGAGGGAACGCATGTTCCGATGGAGTGTTCACTGAGAAACATTTCTAGAGCGCCAGGGTTGAATCGGGTCGTGTCATTGAGGGCGGCTGATCGCCCAGGGACATGTGACGCCTTCATCCCTCCATTCTCGGTACACCCTGGACACAATTGAACGTGTGTAGTTGAATTCCTGCACCACCGCCGAAATCGAACTTTCCATGAGTCGGGCATCCACCACCATGCCCCGTTCGAATTGCGTCAACAACTCAAACTGTAGCCGTCGCGGAGCTCTGCGGGGAACTTGGAATACACGTGGTGTCCGCCTGAAAATCAGTGACCTGCTATACCATGAGTTTTACTAATTCAGTGTACAATGATTATATGTACACGTAAAAAGTACATGTAAAAAGTAACGAATTAACATATTTTTATATTATGGGACTTACTAAACCAAAATTTGAAACAAGCAAAACAAATATTTATTTTCTTTCCTAGATGAAGCTCGTTCAAAATCGTTTCTTATTTATTTACATTTTTTATTTGATTATTTACATTCTTGCTACAAAACAAAGGTTCCACTTTACACATTAGAATTGGATACTTAAAATCGTAGTTAGACTACAGGAAAATTTTGAATAATAATGGTAAATATTCAAGAAGTCCTATTGTTCACATAAAATGTAACATGAATTTTAATTTTACATGTAAATAATTTTCTTTTATAGTGTTAACAAAATCAAATTTTGTAAATATATTTTACTGTCATTTCAAATAGTCTTTAGGCCTACTAATGTATCGCAAGTTAATATCTTTCTAAATCTTGAAGTACTGTTGTAGTATTTTTTTTTTATTTAAACATCGCGCATCATTTTTTCGTGTATGATTTGTGAGAAAAGCGCAACATTTAATATCATACAGTGAAACCTCTAGTAGCGAACACCTTCCATAACGGACGTGTTTTGTAATCCCCAGCCGTTACAATAAGAAGTGCATTTGGCAAACATCTCTAAAGCGCACACTCTGTACTGCGGACATGAACAATTAAATGTTTTCTGTCATTTATAGGCAATGGATACCTCTTATAACGGATACTCAAAGTGATTTGTGGAGAATCCGCGGACTGTCATACAGAGAATGTTTGGAGAAGCTGAATTTCATAGCTGTAATTACAGTCCGAAAAACATTTTTAACGCTGATAGAAGTGGACATTTTTCCGTACACTTCCGAATAAACAATATTCTTGAAGAGAGAAATGTACTCGGATGGTAAAATAGTAAAGAAGCAGCGCAAGACATCGAGGAGGAGGTAAAAGAGAGAAAGTTGTATTAAGTGCAAAGTTACACAAAAGGAATAACCAATTTCTTATTTTGGGACATTTCTACTTCTCTCTCTCTCTCTCTCTCTCTCTCTCTCAAAACAGTACAGGATTCCAATTAATTCACAAACCTAACGAAGATGTAATATGTAGTGACAAACGATATAAAAACTATTATTCCTAAGTTGTGCCACCGATCATAAAGTACAATTTAAGTTATGTTCATACAGTGTAATTACTTCATTCATCAGTTTATGCTCTTTTATTGCATATGGAATTTCTCACTAATTTACGTAAGAAAATATTGAAACCTTTGAAAGGAGGACATCTCTCTATAGCGGAAAATTGGTTATTCCCCGTTACTGTCCACTTTAGAGAGGTTGCACTGTATTACAATACACCAGAATATGCCTGTAGTACCATAAGACTTGTGCATATCTAATCTAATTATTAACACGTGTAAACAGCAAATCAGTTGTCACTCTGTTTGATCTATTTTATGGAATTTTTACGATGAATTCATTGCACACTAAAATTTTATTTTTATCTGACGTAGGATGTAGTTTTTCAGTTTTGATTAAACTCTGGTTTAACGATTTTGATCAAAACCGAGACTTTAGGTTGGTCACTCTAAATACTTCCTCTTTCTCTTTCTCTCTCTTTCTCTAGCACACATATTGAAATGATCTTCGCTGACTCCTATCTTCATTGATCAAAGAGATTTTTTACAATCGCATCTCCTCAATCCTCATTGCCAAAAGATCTTCAATCTCCTCCACACATGAGCGGTGGGCCACTTCTCCATCTACGGTTGGCAGCCATGCTTATGTTGATGGTTGATATACGCAAAGACATTCTAGCCTTGTGGCGGGAAATTTCGTGCATGTGCTACCTCTTCTAGTGTTTCCAACCCATGCTTGAGCACTCCAGAATGTATTGATTTTTCTAGTCCAAGCAATCGATACTGGCGGCCTCTCCTGTCGGAAGGAAAACGCGGGGTGGAGTAGATGAGACTTGCCTCCTTTATTCCTCTCCCTCCCTCTGTGTCTGTGTGAATGTGAGGGATGGAAAGAAGTAAATAAGAAAGAAGAAAAATGGAACACTAGGCATAAAAGAAATGTGTCGCACTATGTTCTGGCACTATTCTTTCTGTGATGTATTAGTAGTACCCCAGAAGGGTGGGATGGGTAACCATAGGTCTGGTCGAAATTCATTTTCAATACAGAACGTGAAGAATGTTTTCATTCATCTTCAGAGATGATAAGTGACTTCACGACAAGGTTCCCTATTCAGAAAAGACAGAAAGAAAAGTAATTGAAGAATGAAATGAATTTCTTTTTTTCACTTAAATCATTTTAAGTTCCTTTGACGCCAAATGACCATTCTAATGTAAATGTTGCCTTTAGGTTGGCGGTCAATGCACGCTATGCATGAAATATTGTATTCTATTTAGTAGAAGAATGGGATCACGATACACCGCATAGTTATAAGTTTTCTTTTAAAGATACGCGTACATAATAGAGAATCTCTCGTTCGGTTGAAGTTAGGCATGTTTGCATTCTCGTAGCATTTAAGAATGATTAGTATCCTTTAAAGGATTACTAAAGTTGGACTTGATAATGACCGGAATGGTAAGGAATACCAAAATAAAGACCTTAAGGTATCTTCCTAATCTTTTATTCAGAAGTTGCTCGCCGAGGGATGTCATCCATCACACTTTAGATGAGCAAAGAAACCTCAAAGTCTCTGCGCTCGAAGAGACAGCTTTGTAGCTTCCATTTTTAATTTGGTACTAGTTTCGAATGCGTTAAAAAAATACAAAATAAATTCATGTCTGTTTTCTTAATTAGGGATGCTATTGCACATTCTCATGCGTAAATGAAGGGGAAATTGATTAAGATTTACTCATTATAATATTTAGTGGGAATTAACATTTCATCCAATAAACAGAAAAGGAATCAGGAATGAATCGAGGACTGCCTGAAGAAGGATTGTACATTAAAAAATGAGGCTTCACACAATGTTGCCCCGACTCTTCTAATTTACAATTCTAGTGGGCACTTGCATGCTCGGTTGTAAAGCAAAATTACCACGCCTGAAGTTTAGATAACCCGTCGCACTCAGCTGCAACTTGGGTTTCATATTTTCTCATTTTTTAAAAAATTCAATGCTTTTCATTTCAATTTAACTTACATCTACAATACAAACTATGCAGGTAGCTACGGTCTAAACCTGTCACTGTTTGTGGTTCCCTTGGTGAACCACCTCCATGGACAGAGAAGGGGAGAAGCGATCAGGACCCTTGCACCGAACGACATTCGTCTGATGGTACCCAGAAAGACTGGAAAACCTAAGTCAGCAGCATGACTCTAATATGCATGCCTGAGTGCCGATTCGACCTCTATGAACATAACCACTAACCACGGGGTAGGGGACAGGATAATAATTTAGTGTACCAAAAATCTGCAGTTGTTGGAGGATCAGATTACACGATTTTGTGATGAATAATTACAGGTTAATCTTCAAACTAAAAGCGTAGACCATTAAAATAAAATAAACACATTCGCTCCAAATACAAAGCGAAAATAAATACATTCGCTCCAAATACAAAGCGAAAATAAATACATTCGCTCCACACTTGTAGCACAGATCCAAATTACTAAAGGTTTAAACTAGGAGTGCTACGTTAGTAACCGGAACCCGCTACGTTTTATTTCCAAAAGCTGTCCAATTATCATCACCATGCTGATTCAAAATCAGTCATTCACTCTGAAATGAAGTCTGTAAGGTCGTTTGAACGGAGAGCGAAAGCTTCTTGATAGATAGAAAACTGTCAGGGTTCTTTTAGCATCTTCCATAAACAGTACAATTTTGTCAAAATTGAAATACATATAACGGGATAGACAAAAGTGTCGAATAAATTTGTATATACTCTTCAAACACCTATCTTCTCCCTTATATACAGTAGTACTCTTTTAGTGTTCGGTACGCGAAAAAAAAAAATCTACTACCCCCTAAAATTTATAACTTTCAATGTTCACAACCAAGACGTGCCAAAAGCTGGCAATTCGTGTCACACTATTTCTTCCTATTGTTCATTCAATTAAATATGACAGGCTAATTCAAGTATTTTGTTTCTCTGTTTACATAATAATGCGTAGCAATATAAAAATATCTTGAAGTTTACGCTCTCGTAACCAGATCTAATGAATCCGCTTAGGGAGCAGAAAGACCATGTTCGATTCTTAGCAGAACTAGCGGGAAACTTCTCTTGTGTATTTTGCTCACCACAAAGTTACTTTTCAAATGGCTTGTTTAATTTCTTATTAACATAAAAAATAAGCTTGAGAGCTTCCAGAAAGGGATCCTATATTTTTCGGCTAAAGCGGGCTTCGAAGTTAGAACAACTTCGGCTCAATCAACTCCAACCGAATTTGAACGTGGGATCACCTACACAATAAGCGAGCACCATTTGAACAATCGGAGGTGCTAAAGCCGAGCTACGTTTTTTTTTCAGCGGTATAGAGACGGGATGAGGAGTCTCTTTAAAAAATTAAAAAAAAAAAAAAAAAAACTGTGGGATAGAACGAAAATTAGCCACTAGCTTTTTTGGTTTAATTCGAGTTAGATCAAAGGAAAGAAATGAATGGTCTGAGTTTTAACTAGACAAGGAACAAGCATAAATTCCTTTCTATCTGACGATAGTTTCAGTCCTTTTAAAAAAATAAAGCGTTTTTAATGTTGACAAAAGAACGTTTTTCTATCTCTGCTATGTGTGTAGGTCTTTTGTTGATGCAATACTTAACTTAAAAGACCCTAATTTATAAAAATATACGTTAAAAGTAATTAGATTTACTTCCTCTTTTGACATAAGAACTACAGAACTACAATCAATTGTAATTAATGATTTTAACAACATTTCTTTTTTTAATTAGCCCAGTAAACAAGTTACGAGTGGTCAAGCTACAATATTTCGTTTTGTGCTTCCTGTGTCGGGACCATGTTCACTGAGATAAATGAATTGTGTCTGTTGTGGTTTGCCCTTTTCAAATGGCACAGTTCAGTTTCTTTTCAAACTGAGAAGTTTGTATCACCACTTTCAATTCTATCTTTCTCTACTCGTAAAAAAAAAAAGAAATAAATAAAAAAAACCTTTCTGTCTGTAGGAGGTAGACGCAAGACTAACTTAACGGTATTATTTCGTGTGTGAGTAATCACTTTTCTCTTGCAGACGAATGTTTTTATTTTTCTAACAAATGTTTCTCTCTCTTTTTTGTTAGTCTCTAACAAAATAAAAGAGGAAACAAAAGACAAACTATTGCATTCTTGTAGCTAAAAATAGACCACGACTAAAGTAACTGGAGCATCACTGCGAGCTCTTTTTTTGGTTGGAAAGGCAGGGTCTTTGACTTTGTTCTTTTTATCTTCAACCTCGTTGTAAAAGAGTCAAGACCAGCAGAGTAGCAAAATGGCTAATTTAAAATGTTATATCCACGCACGTGGAAATAAAAATACTGCTTGAAATTCTTTATTTTTCGTGGCTGATAAGAACATCGTTAAGGACTCTTGATAGTATAAAACGGATAAAGAATACTCATGAATACCATCCCGACCACAGAATTTATCATAGAAGTTTCAGATTTCACACAGTGATGGAGTTTTTACTAGAAATTGTGACGAAAAAATAGCATTTAGAAAATGAATGAATTATTTAAAATACAAAACACTTGAAATAATAAATGCAAAGCTCACAAAGTTTTCCCTAGATGGCAGGGGAATATTACTCGCTTCAAATCTGGGGCCTATATCACGACAGTACGTTGCAAATTTTCACTCTTTTCAGTTTCCATTCCCAGAGTACTGTCTCAAGAGCGCTAACCTCTTCCTGTGTACCATCGTTTAGTTGCTTACCTTTAAATTTTGAATTGATATTAGCGTTCTAAACGAGCTGGTGAGCTTCTAATGATTGGACCTACAGTTTTTGGTAAAGTGAGCTTCGAACCACTCAGTTCAATTGAACCTAGAGGAAATTGAACCAGTGACCACGTGCACAGAAAGCGAGTGCGGTAACCGTTCGGCTACCTCGAGGTCGCCTACCTTTAGAAGTCCAATATAACAATTGAATATTGTCTTGTATAATTATAATCCGTGTACAAAATGATAGCAAAGGGACTGAATGAGAACAGTCACAGTTTGTGGCTTGAATTTAGCGCTCTGACTCCATATCATAATGTCGTCTGAGAAACAACTTACATGAATAAAAGAAAAGGGAAGAAGTTTACGTGACAAAGTGACATCCTCTTAGAACGAGAACTAGATGGTAGAAAAAGCTGTTGGTTCGAGGAGTTATTTTATTTTAAAATCACTGTTATTTTATATTTTTACGAAATAGTCATTAGCTTTGTTCGAGCGGGCTGTACTACTTGAACTAGTGTAAACTTTTGCGTTCGAGTGTGTAGTGTAACCCAGTGCAAACTGCACCTAAACTGTCCGGATAGCCGGTGTGAGTGCAAGTACAAGTAATGTAACTCGATGCAAGCACTTTCTGCCCCTGCTCGGGAGAGAATGTAGGTAGGTACAGACAATTGACAGTCGTGTTGCGTTCTCAGTGTATGTGTGAGAAAAGGGGTTTACAGATGGCGTTGCGTGCTAGCAGAAGGTAGAGTCTGTGGATCACGACTTCTTCTTCCTGAGTACTCTCGACCATTTCTCACATTGCGGGACAGACAACATGGCGGATTCATAGTGTTGATACTGAGTTCATTGTTCGTTTAATCTGTAACAATCAGTTGTTTATAATTTTCTTCACCCTTGGGTTTGTTACGATTAAATGAAACTAAATCAATTCTGGGTCTCATCATATTATATGTAATGATTTTTTAATATGATTTTACTTGAAGAAAAAAAATCCCTTTTTTTCCCTCGTCCAAGAAGTGACAAGGATTACAAAGTATGTAAACAACCAGATGTTCTGAATGCTCTTAAGGTTTCGTTTTTGAAGTGAAATGGATGTGGGACACATATTGAGTAGCCTATACCTTTATTTGAACATTATGTGAGCTCATGATCAAATTAGGTAATTATGAAGAAAAGTTGCGTGTATTTACGAAGCCAAATCAAAAGGTACCCCTGTATGCTGTGTTAAAATAATATTGTAGTTTAGCTACTTGTGTAACAGAACAGTGGAAACACCTCAAAATGGTACGTTTTATGTTGCATAAAGCTACTAAAGTGCCTCCCAATGGCCAGAAAGTTCATGAAGCATGGCTTAATGTGGAACTTAAGTTGTGCTGCTCAAGGGCACAAACGCCCATGTTTAAGACGCGAAGGTATGTATTCCTTGTTTCTGTAGTACACAAAGCAAGTGTAAATCACTTAATTTTCATTGTTTTTCTTGCTAAAGGCAGAGGCTGATGCTAGTGCAGGCGTCTTCACTAGCCTATCTGGTTTGATTTTACGATAACTTTCAAACATTTGGAAATTACACAGCCCGGATAACAGTTGGGAATTTTCTAAGCTGCTGAGGGATATTAGGGAAATTTAAGTGTGCTTGCAGTGTTCCAGTTTTAAAGCTGACGCTAAAGCATATATGGATATAAAATTGTTTAACTCGCGCTGTCTGTGATACTATGAACTTTTAGCTTTTGCCCGATACCAAATATATCACTGAGAAGTAAACTTTTCTGTTATAAATTCAACAGTTCTTGAACCACAATGTTCCATAAGAGACAATGTAATTGTGTGGGTGTCTAGCTCTTCTCGACCATCAAAATGGCGTGTCGAGAGTACTCAGGAAGAAGAAGTCGTGATCCACAGACTCTAGCAGAAGGAAATAACCACTTACCTGTTCGAGCCAGAACTACATGGGATTGCATGAATAGACACTGTGACGTCATATCCACTCACACAGTTCTGTACTCCGTCATATCCACTCACACAGTTCTGTACTCCGTCATATCCACTCACACAGTTCTGTACTATCTTACACTTCCCGTGCAGATAGTGCAACTCCGAGCAGACCTACCCGAACAAACCTTTAGTGCACTATGGTGCAAAAAGAAGTGAAACAATTACTTGCTTCGTGATATACGATCCAAATTATGTAAGTGATGTGGTTGCAGAAGGCTTTAGGATGTGTTAGTAACTAACAAGGAAACCGTCAATGAGGTAATTTCGAAACCCACCACTAAATTTTGATAGGATAATCTACGTCCTGTAGAGAGGTAATATACAATAAATCAGCTGCTCATATTAACTACATGGTACCGAGGTAGCGGGTGAAATATTGGTGTGAAGTGTACAGAAGTGTGTTTTTTATCATTCAATCAAGACAAGTTACTGGAATAAAACACTACCGAGTTGTAGCGTTACCTCCAATGCCACAGTACTCCTCACCAAGGACGTATTTAGGGGTTCTGGAGCCCCCGAAATAAAAAAAAAATGTAAAATTATGTGTTTACAAAAAAACTTATATTCGGGGGGTACAGACCCCTTAAATACGTCCCTGGCGAGCAGTGATGCTATAACTCGATAGTATTTCATACCAGGAAGAAATTGAAGCAGAAGTGACTTCTGTCGATTGAACGATAAAAAATAAACTTTTTGTACACTCTCTTTAGGACGTAAGATTCTGCAAGTAAAATTGCAAGGTGGGGTCCAGTATGATCTCATTGACAGTTTCCTTGTAAGATCAAATCAATGATATCCCGTGGCTCGGAAAACCTCCTCAGCTTCCAAATATTGAGGTAATACACTGTTTTCGATCTTCCTCTCCTGAAAGTCATGTAGATAACCCAAAGTTCAGTGTAGTTGGTTTTCCGTTTCAGATTTGTAAAGTAGACATACTGTAATTAAGCGTTTTACGCATTGAATTTAGTAATTTCCACGAATTGAACCCTGGACCATTAAATTATAAGACAGTGACCATAGCCACACATCATCCATTTCATGTTATTATAAGAGTATACGGCATATTTTTGGCAAAGGATAATTTGTGCTACAATTCATGGCATTGCCGAGTCTCCCGTTACACTGGATACGCCACTGGCACTGTTTCCTTTCAGAAAAGAGAAAAAAAAATTACAACACGGGAAATGACATCACAATTCCTGTGCCGGATTTGACTGAGAACGAACAGAATTATTATATCCCACAGCACGTACTCAAGTTCCTGTGGAACACTGAACCTTTACGCGCATCGCCAGCGCTTTTTTTTCTTATTGTCATTCATAAAATTAAAAAAAAAAAGATCTGAAAGATCGTCTAGATGACGTAGTAGAATTCTGCTTACGCTTGCACCTACTATGTCGTGTATGCATGACTGAATAATGTTTTATTGCATTGCATGTACAGTTACTCCAGGTCACGTGCTAGCTGTATGAGAAAATAAAAGGAGACTATCTTTTGTTTTTATACAACAACACATAACACGTGCAAATGTTTTAATACTTGAAGAAACAATAACATCCTTCAAAATGCAGAGCGAAGCGTTTACAGGACATACTTTTCATAACTGTGTTGCTTAACACGGAATTAGTTCTCAACATCTATTCTGCTTAAAAAGGTCAAAGAATATGTCTTTATTATACTCTCAGAATTACTTAGAGAAATAAATCTCAGACCATAGATACGTTTGATTCGTTTGAAATGATATTAACGTCTTAAACGAGGTGGGTCAGCTTCTAAGGACGGGTCTTTAAATTTTAGTAAAGTGGGCTCCGAACCACTCCGTTCAGTATACCTCGGCGGGAATTGAACCCATGACTATACGCGCACAGAAAGCGAGCGCACTAACATCTCGGTCACCCCATAGGATACCGTGTTTTACACCCGTTTATATACCAAATGGCGATATTTTTTCCGCAAGACAGAGCATGGAAGACTAAATCAGGTCTATTCGTAGAATGTAGTACGTACCCATATATAAAGATATTAACATGAATATCCTAGAATATACGTGTGCTATATTGGCGTGGTCTCACCAAAGATCTTTGGGACCACTATAACCTGTTTTGTCAGTTAACTACATGACAATGTAAGTACTATCTAACCTCTAACCGTTCATTCATCCGGCCTGCATAATCTTAATCCACCCCCAGTTTCAAAATTATCCAATATGTTACGTGCGACACTAAACCGCATCTGCACCTGTTATCACTGATCTTCATTCACCATTCAAATTCAAGATTTTCGGCTAAATCGAGGTCTCTGGTTTCAAAATTGAAGTAAGTTTCTCTGTTTCAATGGGGCACATGTCTGCGTTACAGACAGATGAAAAAAAAATGATTCCCTATTTTTTAAAAGTTGTACGTTGACCCAATTTTTGTTATCATACTGTTAGCATACCTAGCTTATAAAATTTTCTAACTTCTGAAATCTTTTTGGAAATGAAGAGCATTCCACTTTTCCTTCAGATCGATTTGAAATGTCTATTTTAAGTTGAACTTCCTTCTTACCTCGTAGTCTAATATTTTTCGAAACATCGGACCAGTCACAAAATTCCTGCTAGTATTTTTAATTTGAAACAATCTTTTCTTGGCATTTCCAGTTTATTTGCAGAAGAAGATTAAGATTATAAATAATATGATTTTACGTAGCTTCCTTTAACCAACTCTAATTTCTTTTGAACTATTTTAGTTTTTATGGCCTACATTTATGTCTTTTCAGCAAAAAGAAGTTGAATAGTCCGTGCTCGCGTTGTGCGTCCCACTAAGGAAATTTACAAAAATAAAGAGAAGGCGGAAATTGTGGCAGGAAAACGTTGGTTTGACAACTTCCTCCGCTAATCGACCTTTTCTATCTTTAATTAGATTACGAACGAAGCTGTGCTTTTTCGTTGACATTTTATGTTGTTTTCCTTCTTTCTGACTCCTACAAGAACTTTAGAATTGAGAAGCCATGACTATTACTTACAAGAAGTAGAAAGAAGCAGGATGAAAGAACTTTCTACATAGACACACAACAATGAACAGTATTTACAATACTGACATTATGTATAAAGGGATACACTTGTAAAATATACGGTTGCATTTGCTTTGGGAGAAGCACAAAAGGAAGTTTTAATTGTGACCCCTTGTGGATATGCGACCAGATATACATTAGTAATATTTGGGTTGCTGATGCTCCAGGATATGCTCTTCGAAAGCAGTAAGATAACAAAAAGAGCTCAAAGCAATCTCATAAGAATACTTATTTTTTAAACGCAAAGATGCTTTTAAGATTTAATAAGATTTTTCTAGTTAGTTGATTCTGAGACGCGAGATGGAACTAACGTCGCGACTATCACACCCTCTGTTTACGTTTCTCGAAACTGTTTCAAATAGTGTTAACGGTAAAAACAGTTTTGTGTTTTTTAAAGTTTCCCACAAGAGATATACTACACCACGAGGTCACCAATTGTCTTTTGTGAAAGGTTTTGAATTTATGTTTAGACACGAGAACCCTTCATGACGCCATAATTATTTCCTGTGTAAATAAAAAAAAAATGGTTTCTGAAAATACTTTCAATCAAGTCCCCATCGAGATTCGAACTCCGAAACTGGTTAAGAGGGTTTATTCACACACTTTACTCAAGAAATCAACTGTTGCAATTCAGTTACGGAACTATTAAATCCTTGAAAAGTGCAATTTCCTTGAATTAAATTGTTCTTTCTCTTTTAATCGTGATAATAGCAAATAGTCTTTGCAACGCGGAATTTTATTACTGAATTATCCAATTATCAAGTTGGTTTAGAATATTTATTTTTAAGTAATATTCTTTGCTTAAATTACTACAATTAAAAAAAAAAGTTTGCAACTGTTCATTACAACAAATGAGAAAGTAAACTCGGAACATAAATAAAATTCTGTAAATACTTTGCTAATTAGATTAAATAATTATTGAAATAACAATAATCAAGAATACTGAATTCGTGTAAATATATAAATGCACTAGAGCGAAACTAGCCATTCATAGTAAATTACTTTTCTCTTTCCTATTTAGTTTAGTGCTGCAAATAAATGTTCTTCTTTTTATAGTTAAAGTTACTGTACTGAAATTACAGGAAAAAAAAATAAAAATCGTTACTTCTAGTTCTAGCTGAAATAAATATGTAAATGCATCAGCAATATCTTCATTTTGCTACAGATTTTTTAATGTCAAAGACGCATTAGCAGCTTCACAAGACAAGACACGGTGAAGCAGTGGTAGTTTCGAAGTAAGATAAAAATATAACAGGATACTCTCTAATTAATGGGGAAAATAAAGAAAATCAATTTTTCAGGATTTCACTTGAAATGTTGCGTTTCAATTCCGTCGCCTTAGGTGGAATGAAAGGCCATTTTCTTCTGTGTGACTAGTACCATTAGTACGTTGAGCCAATCACAGGTGAGGGGGAAATGTCTGGAATTGATTATCGCATTTCAAGTCAGACTACAATAAATTAATTGAAACAAAAGAAGGACGGAAAGAGAGAAATAAATTATAGTATCTCAATCGCACTTTCCCAAGGACATTTAACTCTCTCCTGAAGAACCTTGGGCTGCCGCCTTGTTCACATAACATGAATCTGTCGCCGTCTTTTGATGCAAGAGAAATGCTCCTAATTAAAACAGATAGATACGTCGCCTCCTCCTGCCCTGTACTGTTGCCTGACTTAGTCATTCAACTGTCCTCTCATTCATTGGCTACTGTTTTGGCCTCAGGTGGTAGAGGTCGTGGCCTCGATTCTCCGTCCTCATATTTGACTTCCGTACTTTAGACATTAGATAACACATAGTATCGGTTATAGTTTTAAAGATGATCCATTTCGTAAGTATAAATGGGTTGCTCAATGCGACAGGTCATGCCTTGGTTTTACACAATCGGAAATTTCTGGAAATCTGTATGCTATATGTTGTTCAAAAAGAACTCTTCCACCAGCTAAAAGAAATCAAATCATTTTTTATTTATAATGATTGGAATCATTATAAACATGTATTACTTGACAATATTACCTTTCTAAGCTCCCGTGATACAGTGGTCAATGTGGCGGACTTTACTGGGGAGGCAAGCTACTCTGGTTCTGAAGAAGCGAGTGAGTTCGGCTCCTGCTTTCGGTCATTCTGGCTGAGGGTTTTCCATGGTTTTCCTCAATTTTACTAAGCAAATGTCACGATGGTACCTCGACTACGGTTCTAACCCATACTTCTTACAATACTTTCGTGACTTGTGATGGGCTTAGCACACACATACCTTTCCAATTATTAATGAAAATAAAATAAAGTTAACTGAAAAAAAACAACTCAATTACATCTAAGAAAATTGCCACCAGCCTCCTTTGCCTGGTAACTCAAGTATACGAGAGATTAAACTCATTGAAGTGAATTATATTTCTGAATATTTTATTAGCACGAAATATAGCTCCTAATAGTGCCTTCGGTTCTTTATCCATAAGATATTGCTTTACATTAATTTACGCAACGTATAGGTAGCCTATCAGAAGGCTGCATTATGTACAAAAAGTGGCTTACGGGGTCAGTGTAATGCTTCTTTGTGGTCGTTTGTCCGTGACCACAGTCCGCTACTTATTTTATTCAAGAAACTCCTCTCAATTGTCTTCGCGATACTGGATCAACACCGAAACTTTGAGCCCGTAAAACTGTCATGAAAGTGTTATAGTTTCTATCAAGAGTTCAACGGTGACGTAGTTTTCTCGCCAAGTTTATAGTAAGTTTATTATGTGAAGTTTACAGCAAGTTTGCAACGAGTTTGTTACGCCAAATTTGTACTTAGTTTTTATGTCAAATTTGCTGCAAGTTTCTTATGTCAAGTTTGTAGCTAACTCCAAGAAAGCTAAAATGGACCTAATAGCAAGCTTGAAATAAGCTCGTTGTTTGAAGTAAACAAAGTAAAAAAAAACAAGGCAAGCTTGATATACCTGGGATGGAGTTTAGTCACAACTTGATACACTATATATTAAAGCACATCATACTGACTATGTAATATAATTTATATTAAACTTTCTTTATATCTAAATTAACAGTCGTGCTTATTTCAAAATAAACTGATACATCTGATAAAAAAAATATACCAGACTGATCATGACAAGTGGCAGAAATAAAAAAGAGAGATGACGTTTTATTCAGCCAATGCGGAAGATCCAAAAACTTTCCCGAACGTCTTAAATAAAACACAACACGTAAATCTTTCCCTTTTTTTTTACAAGAGAATAAAAATGAAAGTTGAAGTTCCACCTTCTACTACACGACACAGATTTATTGCTATCTTAACTTGAGCTATGGCGCAATCTTGAAAGACGAAAAACGTCCCAAATTAGAAAATGAATTCTTTAACAGAATTCTACCCCACCCACTAACCTGTATGCTGGGTCACCCACTCTTTCCATACTCAAAAGAACAAAAAATAATGTATAAATAACAAAAAAAAAGGAAGATAAAAATTTAAATAGAGAAAGGTACATGAGGTATACGTCAATGCTTATTTATAAAGAAAAAATCGTGATTACAGTCTTACATATATGGTTTGGGTTGCATAACATTCATCATATATATATAGCACGCACATGAGCATATTAATTTGTTGATAGCATTTATAATGATGTCACTCGTTTATAATCTGCGTGTTATTTCTATGTGGATCAGGTTTCTTTTGTAGCACATGAAGTTTTTAATTTCGAAAAATAGAATCTGACGTAATAAGACCTTTTTCCTATCTAAAAATAGTCAGGTTCAAATCAGTTCCTGTATATTTCTGTTTATAAACTTGGGGTCTTACAATCCAACTGATGAGCCCTTTGCTATCTTTGTTCAACTATAACTTTTTTAATGAAGATGTGATTCGAGGTGGAAATAAATAAGTTATCGACAAATTTGATTAATATAAATTTGTTTAAACGAATAAAAACACGAAATTATTTTAACAATGAGCTACAATTATTGCTGGCGATGTTTAGGCACTATGAATAGGCCATTTTTCTTTTAATCAGGATTCTCCTAAATACAAAAGACATGATTTTAGTTAGAGTACTAAACACTAAAGATGCGAAAGGGTAAAGCCCGGTAACATACCTTTTAGGCATAGTCTGGCTATCTGCAGTTTGCTACGAATTGTGACAGAACATGCGCGCGCATAACCTAGTCCGTTATCACTCTTGCAGCTCTTAAAGCGCAGATTACATTTCTGCATTATGTCGCATGCATAAACACCAAACTGACGCCTTTGAGCCTTGAAAGGAACAGCCCAGGTAATCGCTGCAACAACACGGAAAAATCTAAACACTGTCCATGCTTACTAGATTTTAAAATTGGCCAGTTTCCGTCTATTTCAGGAAAAGAGTGTCTTCAAGAACTTTTGAGTACACAAAGCTTACCCTGTATACCTTGAAGTTCGCCACTGATTGTTTATCAAGGAATCTAATACAAATTACAGAGGTTTTATTCAGTCTTCCTGTTTTCTCCATAAAACACTAAAACAAAACAATGTAGTAATATGATGTAACTAATGTTTTGTCAACACAAACATTTTGTGCTCAAGTTACTCACTATGTGTGATTACTCATATAATGATAATGCACGTGGAATTTTAATGAAAGGAATTTTTCGATATGAGCGTAGTTGCCATGACGCATTTTGATCTCTTTGCTACAAGTACATTCATATATTATTAACATACTTATTCGTATTTTACTACGTATGTGTGCGTCACCGTATCAATAGAATGGTTCTGTCACGGCAGTGAAAATATGTTTAAAAATTCTGGAACGATGGTCTACGCAGGCGTGAGGCTCTTCTGTTTGCAGACGTCAGAAAATGTTGATTACGTATGTTTGTAAAAGAGAGAAACGAAACGGGGAATTTGCGTCCGTGCCATTAAAGATTATCTTACAATTTCGCTCTTGTGATCAAATTAGGTGTGGGAGGCTGGAGAGGAATTCACAATCTGTTTACCAGGGCTACACTCTCGTCATATCTGCCAAAAGCAAAAGATTCGAAGAAAATTTTGAGTTTATTAAACTTTTTAACGAAATAATTTTACACAAGAATAATCATGTGAAACCCACATAAAATACCTATAGATACTAGAAATTAATTAACGTAGGTATTAATTATTGAAAGTAGAATAGAAAAGTAAGTGGTATCCATAGCCACTTTGAGTACAGCATACAGCGTCTGGACTTAAGAAATTCTAATAGGGTTGCAAATCACACTCACCGGAGCTAGTCCAGTTTAGGGTCAACATGGTCAAACTAGTGTGATCTAATTTAGTGTTCGGTTTGTTCTATTTTCAGAAGAAAGAAGTGGCCAACGGTTGCGATTTTTTTCTTCAGACTTACATATTCACATTTTTTGTTCGTATTTTTATACTAAACAAGTAGGAAGACTTGCAGTGTGGGAAATCCCCCTTCAAATCTCAAACACGTAACATAAACAAACCTTAGTCAACATAACTTAACGAATCTGGGCTGTACTCAGATCTCAAATCAAAGTCTGTCTTAAAAATGAGTAATGACGTCCATGTGCGAGCAGAACTTCCAGTGAAGTGAAGAGGAAAGCCCCACACATTGTGAAAGTATGAGCCTCTGATCAAGGTACAATTCCGTACTTGTCTGGTGAGGGATGAAAAACCCTGAGATAAACATGATCACGCTAGCTTATATTATAATAGTAGAATTTCAACCTGGATTACAAACACAGAGTTCATGAATAGGAAGCTACTCTCGACCCAGATCACGGGGGCCGGGTATACTTGTTTAAAAAATGATGAGACATATACCGGTAGTTAAAGTCAATGGTAAATGTGTACAGTCTAAACGATCTGTCTAATTGAGTGAATATAACTCTCGCTTGAGTTGCAAGCGTTCTCGGGTTCGATTTCCAGATGGGGATCCCAATTTCGCTGCTGATTCAGCATCCTGATATCAATTGAGATAGCTAATTGAATTAAAAACTAATGGACTCCAGTCTCGAAAGTAAGATGCAGCAGGCACGTGAAGTCGTTGTGCTGACCACGTTGTACACTTTAAACGAAAGCAGTCTGGCAAGCCTTATATGGGCTACCGAGTCAAGCAGTTTTAATTTCCTAGTTCTCCTATTCCCACGTAGGATATATGATTTAATTGATTATACTTTCACAAAACCTGACGGGAAGAGGGGGGGTGAGCTCCGTTCCCTCGACTTAATATTTCAGACAAAAAAAAACTGATGTTCACATACTACTACAAAACACACATTCGGCGCAGGGCTCCGGTTGCTGAACATTACAGTGCAACGTTTGGCAACGCAACGCAGCGCTGGTCGGCTGAGCTCACGCAGTCACGCTTGACTCACTTGTCTCTGCCCGTCGTTCTGGCAGTGTGTTTCCCATGACTTAGCGCCTCGCGGTTTAGTGCTGAAAATATTTTGTATTTCTTTCCACGAATTTTATATATACTAACAAAAACTTGGTTCTCCAATACGTCCGACATGTCCTGGTGTTCAAATATGTGAATTAAAATACTTTAAAATTAAAGTCACCGGAGAACCACGGCTCGCTTGGCGGGCGGCGATAGGTGAATCAAGCGCGAACTCGAGCCGACAAACGCTGCGCTTCGTTGCCAAACGTCCTCCCTGTATTATATTTACATTTCAACATGATATCATCACGTTGTGAGTCTGGCACAGTAAGAAAACAGGTCAGTGCATTACAACTGCCAATAACAATAAAGGATATGCACAAGTTATGTACTTATCATTTATCAATTATGTCATTCATTTATACCCTAAATCATGTGTGTTTCTTCTCATTATATAACTGTCAATTAACCTAGTCATGATGAACTCACTGATAATACGTACTAATGACAGCCTCGTTTTTATCTTTAGTAGACAATTGAAAAAAAAAATCTACACTACTATGAAGATTTGTTGAAAATTCCTGCAGAAGGAAAGGTTACCTTATTTTTAGTGTAAACCTTATTGTTATGAAACTCTCTTTCTCAGAAAAATAATAATCTAATGACATTTCCTTCGAAGAGTTAAAACTTATTTGTCAATCCACAGTTTCATTACATTATGTACACTCACATTCAAAAGATAAAGACTGATGATAAAAATTCAAACTATTTTGAAACACTGATAGAAATTTTCAAAGTATGGCAACAATCAGAAAATTTTCAATTACATATGGCAACACCGATAGAAATTTTTCAACATACATGTCAGCCCTGACAGAGACCTTTCAATGCATATGGCAACACTGACAGAAAATGTTCAATGCTTATGGTAACACCGGTAACAAATGTCAACGTATAGCTGCATAGTATGGCAATACTGATGCAATATTAATTGCACACAAAAACGAATATTTCATTTTTGACATAATTTGCGTCAGTGTTGCTCAATATTTCAAATTTACTTGGACCTAGAATATTTTTTTTTATCAGTCACTTTCTCAGAATATGAATGTGTATAGTGCTGATAACTACTTTCCTTAACTAACAGATACGCCTAAATCAGTAAATAAGAACATGGAATGGCGTGAGCTAGGATCTAACAGAGGACTCCTAGCAGTGCTGGAAAATCTACCACTGAGCCACTGCGGTCCTAGTAAGTCCCTATGTTCTCATGAATCTCGTCAGTTTCTTATAAAACGATCAGGATATAATTGAACGAAGTTCAATTCTTTATACTTATTCAAAAATTCTAAACTGAGATAGTAGTTTTCCCGCTAAAAGCGTTATTAATCTTTCTCATCAATCTTTCTGAAACACATTATCTAAAAAATTCCCACGGGAAGCAGTCTCTAGAAAAAGTTGTATCCATAAATCATGCTATCATCAAGGTCGTCAGCAGCAGATTTTAATTTTAATACTTATGTTCATCACACGTGAACTACTTTCAACGATCATTATTCAGGAAAAGAATTTTTATTGCAGTTTTTTTCTTTACCACGTTGCATTTTAAGTGATCATAAATAGCATAATTTTCTACATATTTAACTAATTACAGAAAAAAAAAAAGTTTTTATGGATCGAAGTTTAGCAAATGCTATCATTTAAAAAATAAAATAACAATTATGATTTTGGATAAAATTCTTAATGAAAATCCTCAAGTGTTTTGATACATCTTATTTTGCTAATGGTGTGTTCACAATTAAATTTTAAATAACACAAAACTCTTCCCAAAAATTTCATGACCTGTACTCAAAGACGAACAAAATCTCCCGATTTTTGTTAAGAACCATTTACGTACATTTTCTTTTTCTTGAACGTAGTATTTTTTTTCTAACTGAATTTCCAATATCATTCCTGAAGGAAACGATTTTCGAAATTTCTGAAAACTTCATATTAACTTTGATAAACTTTATTTAGTTACGTAGAGTTTAATTTTAACTAACTTCAACCCGTTCCGCTTATACGAGAGCGTTTCAAATCGAATATTGATGCGGGAATCGAACTCATTACCTTGTAGACGGCTGGTAAATTCAAACCTTCTGATTTTCAGTCTTGGAAAGTTTCCTACTTTTGAAATGTGTCTAGAACTTTTTCTAAACTCGAAACATTTCACAAAGCTTTACCTAGTTAAAACAACGGTATTTCGGTTAATTTTTCTGCTAATTGACAACTATTCAACTACTGCTTTTCCGTATTTAGCAAATCACCCGATGGAAATTATACAGAGATCCCTGACTGACATTGTGCGTTTGAATATAGACAATCGAGATCAGAACGCGTAAAACTTTGTTTATATGGGCCATTCTTAGAAAGACAAGATGACAGTAATACTGACTGTTCAAATCCACAAACGTCCATACCCGAGCCGGGAATCGAACCCGTGTCGGTAACCAGCACACGTGATTTAGTGGTTATGCACAAACTTTTGAAACCAACAGTAAGCGTAGGCGCGCACTGGCATTTTAAAAGTCGAATAATAATAAAAAGAAATCACTTGAGCAATTCTTGCTAGTGTGCTCGGAGAGGATTAAGCACACGTGTTCTATCTCTGAAAGTAATAGTTTAATCACCTCTTCACGCTGATTTTAAAATTGCCAGTGCGCGCACTGTCATATAAATGTATTCGTTTCATTTTCTCATTTAAAAAAGTTCACACAGAAAAAAAAAGTTGCTAGTGCGCGACTAGACTAACGGGTTTCAGGTTTTACTGAATTTTACCAAATAAATACCGGGATTGTACCTCTACTAAGGTCCTGTCCGCTGTCTTCCCAACTTTGCTGTGGTGCTCGGAGAAAGACTTCACACTCAGACATGTGACGGTCTTAGGCCACAAGCGTCGGCATATCGAACACAAAATATATTAACTGAAATTTTAATAGAATGGAATTATAGAATTCTGAACAAACACCTAGTCTTCAAAACAAGATTCAAATAAGTATCAACATTTTAAAAATAAACATCCATAAAATTGACAGAAGGCAACAAGGGGGAAGTGAATTGAAAAAAACGAAAAGAAAATAGTTTGTAACACTTACCCCCTCCATTCTTGTAGCACAGATACGGAAATCTCCAAACATTTCCCAATCCAACGGATACACTGATACAGGAGAACAGGAAATCTAGTTTGTTTCCCCATCCACCACGTTCTTCACTATTTGAGTCCTTATCCTCGACCTCCTGTTCTGCATCCGATTTCTTCTTGATAATTTCTTCCGTGACGCTTTCCGGGTCGGGTTTTGCAGAGAATTCAATGAAGGTATGGTCCGGATCCACCGGTTCTTTTTCTTCTCCCCAATAATACATTTTTTCGGACATTTTCCGGGACACTCAAAAATTTAAGATCACTTCTCTCTCTCTCTCTCTCTCTTTGATTATTTATCTCCTTATTACAAACACCAGAATAAGTCAACACGAATATAAATCACAATTTGACTTTTTTGGATCACGTTTTTCTCCAATAAAAGTTCAAAAAAAGTTCAGATAAATAAGTTATTCAACCAATTTAGGGTTCTTCTTAAAATCTGAAAGCAAAAAAAGAAGAAAAAGGTTTTGAGAACAAGCACAAAGAATAAATGGTCATACTAAGTAACTTTTAACAACGAAATTATGATTTTTAACAAATTTTAAACTATTTTTTAAAATTACTTAGTTTTTTTTTTTTTAGCGCAATTCGTTTTCTTTAACAAATATTATTTTCTTCTACTTTTCGTTTCAAAAATAAAATAGCGAAGATAACCAATGTCTTATCTCTCTCTCTCTCTCTCTTTCTTTCTTTTTTTTTTAGAATTCAGGAGATTATTTTTAGAGACGAAATCTAGTCGCTTTTACACATACACATGCTGTAAACACACACACACACACACGCTCTCTCAAGAAGAGCAATTGAAATGTTGACTCACTTTCCCGCTGCCGGAGTAACGTCTCACTTTACTACCGCCGTGGCTGCACTGTTTCACTAATAGTAATGTAGACTATGCGCATGCGTCTTGCGTCATAGGCTCCACCTCTTACTTGTAAAATAAGAAGAGGAAGGCATAAAAAAAGAAAAGAAATTCATAACATTATGTTCCCTGAACACGCTTTTGAACAAAAAGGAAAACAAAAACAAAAAACAACAATCTTTGTTCTGTTATCTTTTTCCCTGATTCTTTTTCATTTTAATAATACGAAATCAAGGCTTTTTTTTTATCTTCAATATTGGTTTCTGATTCTGAAAGATTCTCGCTATCCTTTCCGCACTGTATCAAAATACTATTTCGACAACGTGCGAAAATGAATACATAATTTTCAGGGGGTTCCCACGTGCTGAAATTCTTTTATGTACTGTTAATATGCAGGGTGTTTCAAAAGCAGCAATATTTATTTCGTTGCCAATCATTTTTGTGACCAAATATTTTTTCGACACTACTTTGTCGACAGGAACGTTTCGTCGACAATTTATTTTGTTGACAGGTAGTCTTCTCGACAGCTCATTTTGTAGGCAGGTACTTTTTCTTCCATAGCTGAAACCAGATCACTTGGTGATCCGGCCGGACCCGAACACAAGTGCGATACTTGACCGAATGGATTTATGAACTGGGAATTTTCGGTGTCGTATTTTTTCGGTGACGGTAACACCGCCAATCCCGGTCATCCCTGAAACAAACACTGTTCAAACGCAAGGAAAATATCTCTGCTTTATTTTCCGTGTCACCGGGTCATGGTGGGGATCGAGCACAGACCCGGTAACCCGGCCCGAAACTTGACCCGGTGACTCGTTTTAACTCTGGTTTCATCGACAGGTACTTTTCGTCGAAAGCTTAATTTGTTAATGATACATACAGTAAATCCATCTGTAGCTCATCTTCTAGACTGTTCAGTTTGTTTTTTTTTGCAGGTACGTTTTGAATTTTTATGAGTTGCCGTGGATCAGGCAGCAGCGCGTCTGACTACGAATCGGTTGAAATCGCGGCCAGGGCGCTGGAAAATTTTCTCGCACTGTTCCCATGCCTGCCGCTCTGTAGTGCACTCAGCTTCCTATCAAATTGAGTACCAGAATGTCCTTGGTATTGCTGGGCACTTTGGGAAGATAAGGGCGGTTGGACGTGGGACTGACTACCCCATCTCACTTCGTACCATCGAGAATATGTGGAGCGCTATCTCCACATCCCCCCAGGGCCGTTGACGGCGCGTGCTTATCGCACACGGGTTAGCTTTACCTTTACCTTTTTTTTTTACGTTTTAAGTTTGTACTGTACTGATAGCGTTATATCGTATAGGTATTGGATGGGCATTGGCTCTCTTCAAAAAATACGGTTAATTAAGATGTGCAATCGGCCGACATTGATGATTTAGTCTCCAGCTGGAATTCATGTTTGCACCGCAGTGGTGACTACGAGGAACTTTAGTGTGCATAACATAGTGTAGTATGTCGTATGATGCCCCAATTTTTTTATTATTATTATTTTTTTTGCATTACCTATAATTAAAGTGGATCTTTGATTTTAAATAAAACTTTTAAATGTAAACTATAGATATGCGAAACCAACAGCCAAGAACTATTTTGCTCTTTTAACTTTTTCTTCTTTGGAGTAAGGAACAAGCGACCCTCGGGAAAAAGTAATAAATAACTCCCACCTGCTGTTAGACTCTTGGTCTGGTGAGAAAGCGATTTAGATCTCCTTACTTTTTTTTTGTTCCTTTCATTTTTGTCTGTCAAAGAGGGAGGAAAGTGTAACTTGTCTGTATTGTATTTTTTATCCTTTATATTGTTTCTTTTAGACATAAACGTTTTTGGTATAAAATTTGTATGCTACCACCTACTTCAAAAACATGTCCAACTATCCTTCTTGATTTGTGTCCCCTAACTCCGTGTGTTTCTGTATGGTATCTGAACAAGACCTTTGATGTAAGATGTAACAGATACCACGTTTGTAATTTTCCAAGTGTTTGCTTTACAAAAACTTGTATTCTGTTCTCTTTGTTTTCGACCATGTTTTGTTCTTTTGACTGTAACCAATTTTAGAAAGTAAGATTAACTTGATATAGTGCAATTACATATATTATGTTCTTTGTGTATTTCTGACATGTCCTAAAATTGTCAAAGCTACAAGTAAGGATAGGGCTATGAAACCTAATAAGTATGCACACTACGTAACTACCCAAACACCTGTCCTATTTTCCCACGAACAAAAACTTTTCCTTCTCCTGCCTAAGGTAAATTCAGGCCAATGGAAGAGACCTCCAAGAAGAGGACAATCATTCCCCACTACACTTTACGGATTCGCCAATGACCACGAGTTGACTCATCTGGAGTGTGAGTTTTCTAGTTTTTCCTCTCCTTGCAGTAACGAACCATAAGTAAGTACGCATGCGCAAGTCACGAGAAGAGCTATTAAACCCACTACAGACTCAGCTACATCGAGCCCTTCGGCAAAATGGAACGTGCTGAGACTTACGTCCAGCTGACTAAGGACTGTCTCTATGACGTCACTACCTATCATATCTTCACGATTAAGAATGGTATCCGCCTAGTTGCCAAATTATTGGATAATCGAAGAAACAGGGACAATTTAACTCCGCCTTGGAGAGTTCTCGTTCTTCTCCGAGAATCTCGTAAACTACGGGAAAGATGGAGTATAAAAGATGGACTCTGAGACCAGAGAGTTCAGAGACCAGTCCTCACCAGACACTCCTCACCTTAATACGAACGATTCCTTCTGCTTCGCGCTGTGAATCGTATCCCATCTCTCTCAACCATAAAAGCGATTCCTTCTGTTTCGCGCTGTGAATCGTATCCCATCTCTCTCAACCATAAAAGCGATTCCTTCTGCTTGGCGCTGTGAATCGCCTCCTGTATCACCCGAATCCTCGGACGAATCCTTCTACCTTCCCTAAAAACCTATCTTGGTAATTCCTACAGAAGAGCAAAAATTCCTCAACTACTCTTAACTAAAGAAACCTGGTAACCGTGTCTGGTCCCTCCGAAGTACTCTGTGGCCGGTTGTCGAAGGCTTCGCCGAAACATCTCCACCAGAGCTTTAGAGGTGCAGCTCTCCCTATGAAACGTAGTAACACCGTCATCGTCACCACCGAAGCCTGTCTGCAGTTCATAAGTCACCTTCTCAGAAGCCACGGTGACTTTCGTCTGGCCTATAATTTTGCCTTTCCTAAATTCCAACCCACACCAAAATTCGTTCATCTAGAATATACACTCAAAAGGCAAAACTCCTGATCTAAACATCATCCTGAGCTGCTAATACAAACTATTCAAAGATAGAAACTATTTTAAAAGCCCAAATATCTTACTTCTAGCTCACAAGCTCCAAATTTATAAAACCTATATAAGCAAATAAAGAATATACTTCAATCAAAAAAATTGAACTTTTGATTTCAGACCAGAACTAAGTATTGGTAGCTATCAAGCTTTTAAAACGTCACAAGATCCCACGAAACTCTTTTAAATTTCAAATCACTTCTAGAAAATACTTTATTCCAGGAAAAACAGTCAAATTTCTTGGAATCTCTTCAAATTGTTTGTCGCTCTCAACAAGAAGAAAGAAGAAAGAAAAACGCCTC